>UCOM01000838.1:0-59300 GCA_900474385.1 Ormyrus pomaceus
GGGGGGGGGGGGGGGGGGGGGGGGGGGAGATATTGTTCGCTCGCCGTCGTCCCCGGCAATTGCCCCCCCTCGACCGCAGAGCCTATCAAATCAGCTGCTAATCATCCGGCAAAGTGCGCAGAGGAGGGGAGAGAGAGAAGGAGGGACAGATTGAGTTATTGGCGGCTATTTTATAAATTATTTATTTAATGGCGTGTCGCGCGCCGATTGTTATTGCCGATGCCGCCGCTTTTTCCCTGCCTTTTGTTAAGTCCTCTCGGGCTCTTCGTCATCGATGCTCGATTAGGCAGGACGCAAAAAGTACTTTTCCAAGTGAATTCGGGAGAAAAAATTCCGAGGTATTTTTAGGACATTTCGGGGATTCGCTCGTGTAAAAGGAACGTTTTTATCGTACTTTCAAACGTACTCGCTGAACGCGGGGGGGTAAAAATAATTCTTGTTGAAATATTTTTATCAACGAAGTTTCTTACTCGAAGTTTAATAATGTCCGAAAATAAAGAAACGGCAAGAATTTGTTTGGAATTTTTCGAAAAATTCGTGCCTGGTCGCACTTCATGTTCGCGCATTAACGATGCTCGCTGACGACCAAAACTTTTGTTAAACCTCCGAAATGAAACGAGCAAATTACAAAAAAAAACTCAAGAAAATAAATGACACAGATCACCATAAAAAATTCCTCCTCTCTTTGCAAAAGTTCATGAATCCAAGATCTATTTTCACCACGTGTCGTCACGCGAAACGAGCATCGCAGCAGCGCAAGTGCTAAATATTTTAAGTGCCAGTCGGCGGCGTCGAACTCTCATAATCAAATAGAGAGGTTCAAGGGGCGGCGCGTCGCGCCCCGAAACATTAAAATTCACCGAGACATTTTCATTTTTACACTCGCGTGTTTGTTTATTTCCTTTCAAGCCGTTACTTTGTCGTTTCCCCCCTCTGTGTGTGTGTGGATGTGTGTGTGCGTAAATACGCGACTGACACTTTTTTTTGCTTCCCCGGTTTTATCTTTACAGCTGTTCCTTACGGCGTTTGAACGCACAGTTCGAAAAAGAATGTGTTAATTTATTTGTTTTCCTTTACAGTGTCCCAATTTAAGGGAGATGCTGCGCAGTCTGGGTGTTTTTAAGCAAAGGCTTTCAGGCCATTAGCTCATTGGATTTCATAATGGCCGCTTAATCCGCTCGCTGAATGAAAAGAGCTTTGCAGAAAATTTATTTCTTCGCAAATCCTGATGGTATTTATAATTTTACTTGAATGGATTTGTAAGAATTATTTTTAAATATTTTATGATAAAAATGTAAATGTTTTAAAAATAGGAGAATAAAAAGCTTTAAATCTTTGTTCTAAAAGATTAATGTCGTATCGATTGAAATGGTTCTTTATGTGTTCATAAATTTCGAATTTGTGTCTACAATTTGAGCGAAATATCATTCGTTTCAGCTACAATCTATATCTGACAATCCAACAAAGAAAGTCGTTAGACGTGAAATATTCTTTTAATCAATTTTAAAATTGCACAGATTGTTTATCGATGCGATAGCAAAAACCGGACGGAATGGAAGCGAAATGGACGAGGCCGATAAAAGCAATATGCAAACTTTTAACTTCGTACTTCAGATTAATTGATCCCTTTCATGCCGGCGTATCTCTTAACGCGAATGATCCATCTCGAGTAAAAAAAATTTAGTTTGCCAAAACAGAATGTATAATTAGTAATCCGACTGTAGAAACAACTTTTTCATGCACAAAGAAAAACACAAAATTTCCAGCGAGCCGTGCAGTTAACGAACCAGTAAAAACCAAGACGAACCCGGAACTCTCTCTTTCCCTTTCTATCTTTCTCTCTCCCTCGGGAATCGATCACTTCGGACATGCGAGAATAAATATTGATAGACGAAGGAAATAGAAGAGAAAGGCGCAGCGGGAAAGGACGAAAAGGAAGTTAAAATTTTTCGCTAGTCAGCTGCGGTGTTTGTTATTTCTGGGTTGCGATCCTGATTTCGGTATACGCGGAGCCTCCGGGTCGCGAAGCTGCACGTGGAGCCGTTAAAATATAGCTGCATCGCTTTCGCGCGCAGCTTACACCGAACTTTGTCTTAATCAAACAAAAAGTTACGGCACCGGAAGTCGGGCGAGGGAGAAAACGGAACGAGGCTGTGCGGCGTATGAATTTTCATGGCCAACGATAATTTTGAAATAAAAGCAGCCGCTGCTTTTGAAGGACTTTAGCGCTGCTAAAAACAGAATGCTATTATCAATCCGTCGTCGAACGGAATTTGAAATTTTCAAAAGACTATTTTTACAACGTGGCAGCGCGAACGCTTGTTTTATGCAGAACTTTCTCAGACTGATATCTGGAAAGTATTCACGTAATGACAATGATTCGTTCGTCTGAAAGAATGTTGTACTAAGCTTCGTATGATAAAAGTAGAAAGTAGGTGTCGCTATCAATCGCTGCAGGCATAAAAAGCAAAAGGATAAATGAGTAACTATTCTAACTTTGCTTCGGATGAGTAAATGCGAAATGTATGGCAGAGATATTAAAGTTTTTAGTTATAAATACGCTCAATTCATTAATTGATTTTGAATCTGAATTTTCAACTTATGCTTTTTAATACTTTTATCAATTAAATTGTCATTTTTCTTCAAATTAAAAAAAAACATACCTTCCAATTGCACCCAACTATCGTTAAGACAACTAAGCAATCAGTGTCTAATTGAGAAAAGCAGCGAATCACGTCAGCCGCAGAAAAGAGCCCGTCTTCGTTAACAATCGATGAGCTCGGAGCCCCCAATGTGGGCCGCTCCGATATCCGCATTTCATTTGCGAGTGCAAATCAGCTCTCTCCCTTTCCTCCCCCCGTCTAATTTCCAAATCGAACAGCCGAACGTCCAGAGCCGCGCGTATCGCACAAAGAAAATCCAGGAAGCAGAAGAGAGAGAGAGAGAGCGGCGATCGATCATCGGTCCGAGGAATCACTCCCGCGGCGTAATGGACGCGCGCGCGCGGCCGTTTCTTTGAAGCGACTACAATGATCGATTGCGCGCGGCCGATGACGATCTCCTCCCTTGTTAACGCGACGATTATGTTGGCCCTCTCACTCTCTCTCTCTCACTTTTTTTGGAAAGGTTTAGAGAGCGGCGCGCTCGCGCTCATGATTAATGGCCGCATATTGGCGCTCGATCGTAATTAATGCCCGCGCGCGTCGCCAGAGGGTGTATTTACGGCCCAGGTATTTCGGCCGTGCTCCTCTCCGAGCGGAGCTATGCCGAAATAGAGAGGAGCCCGCAGAATGTAGACAAGAATTTTGAGAGGAGGTGTGCGGGGGGGGGGCGACGAATTTTGGACGCGGACAATTTTTTGTACGTGCCCCGGATTTCGGGAGCGGGGAGTCGATCGATCGGTTTCGTTTAGCATTTTTTTATTGGGTCGGTTATGATGAGGCAGTGGCTGCTGCGCGTTGAGTGGCAATTGTTCCGGAGAAACTAAAGATGTGTGGTTGCTGCGTCAGGTCGGGACTTAGTTTTTTCGTGAGCGTATAAAAAGTCATGCGAACTTAATATGGAAGCAAAAACGTAATACCGAATAAACATATTTATTTAAATGCGTCTTCTGGAAATTATAAAATAAAGTAATCCTATTTCTTTAAATGCATTTTCTGGAAATTATAAAATTAAATTACCTTACTGTTACTATTTTACTCTCCATCAGATATTCTAGGAACGGAATTAACAGTTTCCACGAAGACAATTAAAGGATCCAATTATAAGAGAATGAACGTCAAACGTTCATCAGAAGCGTCTGTACACGACAACATCGCTAATAGTAAGAAAAAGAAAACTCGAAAGAGAAGGCGACGGAAATTTGTGCGCTCAAAAGCACGAGCGATGCTTCTTAACTTTCCATCGGTCGACCCGACAGGAGATTTCCCGGTCGCGTCGGCGCTCGCTTCCCAGCTGCCAGGGACACTTGCCAAAATGCTCGCCTAGCCGCGTAACAGCGCTCTTCTCGAGGCAAGGAAGCTCGAGGAGATCGCGACGTCGCCGCGCCCCCGCAAAGAGATCAATCGATTTGTCGCCGCGCGAGGATGACGAGGGGGGTCGGGTGTAAGAGCCAGCGCTTGATTCGGTAGGTGCTTCGATACACGCCGCTGATTAATGACTTTTTTAGGCGGGCCGGAAAAGTGACTCGGGAGAATTGTTTCTCGGGAGAGGACAAGATAGAAATGTTCGCGGATGTGAAACAAGAACGTTGCGGATAGTTATAAAAATGATGGGGCTTATGAAAAATCTGTATAGGAATAAGCGTCTTTGAGTAATTATTCAGACGTCACTTATTAATTCTACTTTTGCGCATTAATTTTTCTTTAAAATGATATTGATCCTTCTGGAATCTTTCATAATAAATTCCTTATCGATCTCTTCGAGTCAAATAGGCATCTCCATTTAACCTCTCTGTGAATTCTAGATAATTTTTTTACCACACCGTATCGCATCATCTTTAGAGCTTCTCTTTGATGCATTTTTAATCACAAAAGGCTTTTACGGTTTTACTATTTTATCAAATATTTACGAAATATCAAAAAACATTACGAAGCTCGCGTAAAGCATTTGCAAAACCTCGCAACCATCTGTTTCTAACGAATCGGAAAAAAAACGCTTAATTAACGCGCAGAATATTTTCTCCTCGCTCGCGTAAAGCTCGCAAAATTTCATACCGCCGCGCGGAATGGAAAACTTTCGCGGCACACGAGAACGGAGGGTCAGCTTTGCGAACGCATCGATATATACGCGCATTGGCGCGTTCCACCTTTAACCCCATTCCCGAACGGGAAAATATCCTATTCCTCGCGGATGCGGATCGAAGATGACGTCCGTCGTGAAAGTTGGACCAAAGTTCAGCGTCCCTTGCCGCCCTACTCGCTTTCTCTCGGAGAGATGCTTAAAAGCTCGTTCGAACTTTCGCCCGCATAACGCACGGATATACAGAGGCATCCGTCTTCATATCGAGCGAGAGAGATTATACGAGCTTTTTTTTCTACGCGCGTCGAAAGCTGTATATATATATATATCGAAAGCCGATTTATCGCGAGCAGGGACGGACGATCGTTAAAAGGATTTTTTTCGCAAGAGCTCAAGCTCTCGCGAAGTTCGTCCTATTTAAACTTGGCTCGTTTCGCGAGAACGGAATCCTCGTCGCCTCCCCTTCGCAGAAACGCGTGAGAATTTCTCGCTCTCTCTCTCTAACTCTCTTGCTTTTTGAAGTTGCTCCGAAGACGGCGGTCAGGAGGGTTGTTGAACCCTAAGAAACGAGGCGACGATGATCCCGAAATTTTAACGAGCTCCGCCTTAAATTTTACGCTGGCAGGGTGGTTAATGCGGGAAGATGATTGAAAGCTCTGACGTGCTTTCGAGGTACGCATACGATTATGGCAACTCGTTTGCGTGTCACGTGTAATGAAACTGGATCGAAGGAATTTTTATTATTTTATTCTGAAGGAAAGCAGAGAAATTTTCCACTGCGTTGCAGAACCTAAAGGTACTTCGAAAGCGTAACGCAATATTTTAGTTCGGAATTTACAGTTTGACTTACTTTTTATTGGCAGAATTTTTTGTATGAATATTTTTATGAATAAAAAGTTTAAAACAGCAAATAATATTTTTAACGAAATCTATGGAATTTAATTTATGGAATTATTCATCCGTGATTAAGCATAATTAAGCAAATGATGAATTATTTCATATTCTTGTCGATCACCGTTGATTCGCATATCTGCATACTTTTAAAGATACCAATCAATTATAAATGCTCTAAATTAATAAAAGGAGCGTATCGATTAAAACACACTTTAATGTGTTGGAAATATTCTGTTATTACAATTTATATAGCTCGTTATTTAATTAAAAAGATTATTATAATATTAATTTACTCCTCATTAACTGCGTACTCAACGTTCAAATAAATTATCCATCTTTTTTGAGTATTACGCGTAACTGATATCAAGTAACACTCTAAATAATTACTGAAAATTTATTATCATTTTATATAAGCTTGACAATTTTCAGACTTTGTGTAACCCCTTAAGTATGAAAAAAACTAATTATAACAAAGAATATTTTAAAACTTTAATTCTTTTCCAGCAATGTTCAACAAAATGAAACTTTTAGTTCAATGCAAGAATATTTCAATTATATACTCCAATTTCCCTTTTGTTAATTCAAGTGGAATATTGACAAGAAAGAATAAGCTTTATTACTTATTTCGGAAGAGGAAGTCACACAATTCATTTTAACAAGCTTTGCTTTCATTTAATGTAATACATTTCATTAGTATGCAAGCAACGGTAAAATTTTCTTTTTATTCCTTTTTGAAGAAAACAAGTTTTAAATGAGAAAAAGGAAATGCAAATATCCTAGAGGAGTTGACCGCTCTCGGAATGTCTTTTTTTTACCCTCTCGCATTAAAAGAAATTGAAATGGTTTACGCATCAAGTGCATCGTATACGTATCACTATTAAAATTCAAAAAGTAATGCAACAAGCATTTCTGGAATCATTTAATAATTTCCATTGTAAACGTTGCAAAATAAATAGCAACGCGCGAGATAACAATGAGATCGCACCATAATTTGCGAATTAATTAATTCTTCAATTTCAAGCTTTCATCGCGTGCTACAGAAATATTCCAGAACATCCAAGTGAATTTCTCGCTGTGCTAATTATCGTATTTCAATAACGCGATAGGAATTTCTACCGGCCGAAGCACAACTCTCGGCCGTTAAACAAAACAGAACAACAAGCAAAATTCATTGGTATAAAATACTTCTCATAAAAAAATATCCACAATCACGAGCGCAATCGGTACAACAAGATCTTCACTTCGAGAAAGAAATTTACCTGCAATCGCCAGCGGCCGTCGCTGCGCTGCGACCTCGTGCGCTCTCCTTCCTCCGTCCCGCGGCCGCGGATCACTTAAGGCCAGCCGCAAAAAGTCTCCATATTCCCTCCTTCCCCTGCCGCCGCCACAACCGTAATCGCCCGCGAACTTGCGGCACTGGGACGCACAAGCTGCGGCTTCCCTTCGATTTTCCTCGAATTACGTGCACTCTGTTCTCTCTCCCGCCGTCCTTATACTCACGGGTATTTCATTATTCAAATTAATAACGCCGGCGATCGCAACTTCCCCCTGACAGTTTCAGCGCAGTTTTGCACGAGGCAGCTTTCGAAGCAAATTGTTCCAGCTCCGACTGCACACTTTGAGAAACTTCGTTTGAGCCACGTTTTTTTTTTTTATCCCACCAAGTTTTCCCGAAGCACAGTCCCCAAGTCACTTACGACCGATCCACTAAAAAAAAATCCATCAAAAAATCTCGCCGATCTCCCCCGGACCAGAGTGTGCTCCAAGCGCGCGTATCGCGCGATCGAAACCGGCGCCGTTCCCTGCTCGGTCTGCGGACGGGAGAGCGGCGCGGAGGCTCGTCGAGAGACTACGCGCTCATCGCAAGGGGCGCGGCGTAACTGAAACTCCGTTCCGCCGCGAGAGCCAACCCTCGCTCGCGCTCGCGCAGTTGCCATTCGCGCGCGCGCTCTCTCTCTCTCTCTGCTCTCTCTCACACGGCCGCGCGACGCAGCGGGAGAGTGGGAAAAGGGTATCAATGAAAAGGCGCGCTCTCTCTCTCCCTCCCCCCTTTTTTTCGCTCTGCCTCCCCGCGATGTACAGAGGGAGAGCCGGAGGCTGTTGTACGGCCGAGAGCGCCGATCGATGGGATCCATGTGCGCGAAGGCCGGTTAATAAACCCTTTGCCGCTACCAGTTGGCGACGGCCGCTTTTTCAGCCCCCCGCGAGACGACTCGATTGAAAAGTCGAGATTTCGTATGCGGGCCTGGCTGTCGCTGGAGAGCGGGAACGACAATGGTCTGGGATTTTGCGAAATTTTGGAAGAATACCCAGCTGAAATTGCGAGAAATCCGGGTTCGAAATGTTATTTGAAATGTTATTTGTAAGAAGCCGAAAATAATAGAGTGAATAATTGAGAATAAACCAGCGGCTACCATTACTCGCCGCCAAAGCAAGTTAAATTTAGGTTAAATCAAGGAAGTTTTCTGGGAAATCAATTTCTCGGAACTAAAATTAGCTTCTGCAAAATAAAACATTGTAAACGCGCAAATAATTGAAGCAATTTTGCCCTACTCCAAATAAGCCAGCTCCACAAGCAAGGAGAAACGAAACGGCTTACTTTCAGTGGTAGAGCCCCGAAAACAGTCAGACAAGGCGGACAAAACCACAATTAAAAGCCTCCATCGCGGCGAATTACCAGAAAGCTCCGGCGGCGGCAAAGAAGGGAATGAGCCACTTAGGGGGGACGATAAGGCAGCGCTAATCCAGAGAGCCAGGCGACTTCGGGGGCGCGCATCTTGGAGAACCTCCGACCTGCAGCAGCTGCAGCTCCGTCTCGGTCTCTTTTGTTGCGCCCCGCGCCTTTCGTTGGGCGCGCTGGCTCGCACATTTCGCGAAACGACTACAGCCTCCCGCGGAGCGAATTTCGCGCTCATGTGTGTATATGAAGGAGCCGCCGAGCGACGCTCATAAATATTTTACGCCCGGCGCAAGCGTGACCGGCTGCCTTCCCGAACTAGATAGAGACGGATGCCGACGAGAAATATCTTGTGCTCCCGTGTGCCGGCCGCGACTTTATGCGCTTATCTGCATGGGCCGCGCGTGCCTGGCCTTTCTTTTGTGTGCCTCCCCCCCGACGGAATGGCTGTCGTTGCGCCTCTCGGCAGTCGTGAAATCGCTGGTTTAGGGTCTGCTTTTACAGGACGAGCCCCGGCGAATATAATTAGAGGGGGAATTGGACGAGGAGGCCGCGGGAGAGATATTTCTTTCGTTGAGACGAGAGGCGAAGGAAACTATTAGATGGCTATTTGGAGAAGGTGTTAAAATTTTAAGTGTCATTCTCCTTTATTTCTTTTTTATTTTCCAAT
Source organism: Ormyrus pomaceus (assembly GCA_900474385.1). Lineage (NCBI taxonomy): Eukaryota > Metazoa > Arthropoda > Insecta > Hymenoptera > Ormyridae > Ormyrus > Ormyrus pomaceus. The sequence goes on from UCOM01000838.1 coordinate 8,982, forward strand.
CAATTATATAGCTTGTGTTCTATTTATCGTCTGATCTATAAATTTTACCGATATTAATAAAGTACACTTGGGGACGCGTGTAAAATACTTTTAATGCGTACGCTTTAAAAATTTTTAAAACCATCAGAATAGCCGAGGAAAGTAAAAGGGCTAATAATCAATTAAATAAAAAATATTCCGTTTACAATGATCCTACGGTAAAATAAAAAAAAATTTCTAAAAAACTACGGAAAAATAATTAAATATTCACGAATCGCGAGAGAGAGAGAGAAAAAAGGCAGCATCAAAAATTATCCCCTCCACTCCACTTCCCCTATCGCGCGCATCGCCAGCATACCGCAGCCTCCAATTTTTATCAACTTTGCAGCATTAAAATGCACTCCCAGCCCCGAGCCACCCGGGCAAACACAGCCGCAGATAAAGCTTATCCGGCCTCGCGTTATGTATTTTATTAAAGCCGCCTAGGTGTTGGCCGTCGCGACGGCGATCGCGTTATTGGATGGATTTTACAGCGCGGCGCGGCGTCGTATGACGTAGTTTTACAGCCGCGGTGGCGGGTGGAGTCGGGGGGAGGGGGGGGCGAAGAAAAAGAGACGCTCGAGAAAACTGACGAGGACGCGCCCGAGGAAGTATATGGGGTCAGCTCCCGGGCACCGCAAATTTTCGCAGCGCACCGACACGTACACACACCCACACGAGCGAGATACATAAACATGTACACCGCGGAGATATACCCCGTCGTCGTATTCTCGTGGCTAACTCTCGCCCCTTTCTGCTCGTGATGCTTAGCACAAAATTGTTTTTATTAAATGAAAATTTATGTATTAGATTAAACTCACCTAAGGGGTCTTCGCGAAGCTGCTTTCCGGGGATTTCGAACTTTCCGGGGAGGAGTCTTTTCCTCGTGACGGACAAGTGTTAATTTAGAAATATCCGTATGAAAAATATATTATTTAATTATTAAGTGAATATATATGCTTAAATCGATGAAAATGTACAAATAGAATTTTATTAACAATGAGTTCAAATGCAATACAAGTAAATAATTCTTCCAAGAATAATGCTAAGAAAATTCGAAAATTTAATCTAATCTAATACTATAAGGTAATTAATCAAAATGTCCCATACTTGACCAAAACCTAAAGTACCTAAGTGCGCTTACTCACAATATTAGAACAAAAGCAGGTGAGAAAAAGAGGCGAGGCAGCCTCGCGATAAGCGCCCGAACGACCGGCTCAAATTTCCGCGAATATTCCTCGGCCCCGTCGAATTCCGTTCGGCGGCGAAGTTATTGGCCGCGGGCAACACGCTCTCCTTGCAGGAAGTATGCGGCGCCGATACACAATACCGCGGGCGCGCGCGTCGCTTTAATAACGCCTCGATGTTTTGTCTGGCGGGGGCGCGCCTTTTGACCCTCCTCTCGCCGCGCGGCACGCGCGAAAATTAGGTCACGCCGGCACAGCCAGCGAGCGAGAAGAAAGCCTCCGAGGTGGGCGTCTTACCTATCCGGCGGTCTCGGGACGAGGTTGGCGGCTCGCGCGGGAATTCAATTTTTTAAAAAGGCAGAAGTCGATATTCGCTTAGGCCGCCGTCGCCGCCGCTGCTGTGTTTTTCTCGATAGCTGCGGAAAATTCACGGGGCGCCTCGTTATGTCAGTCAATCATGTCGCTGGCTTTTGGAATTTGGCGTTTTCATTAAAGCTTTTAATGGTCTTTTTGTTTTCGGCCACCGCGGTGAGGGATGCACGCGTGGAGGTTACAGCGTTCCCTTTTCTCTCTCTATCTCCCTCGCTCGACCGAAATGAGCTACTTTAACGAGCTTCGCTTTAGACAAATGACGCGTCCGTAATTACTCGATCTTTTTGGATTTTTTTTCCTTGCTGCTGCTGCTGCTGCTGCTGCTTCCTCCTGTAAGTTGCCATTTTTTTATTATTGAGTCAGTTTTACAAGTAGGGTAAGTAGTTCTTGCTGTTCGTTCCGGAGCTTTTTCGAAGATTTATTTTCAAAGATTTTAGCTCAAAGGTAATTAGGGAAGTTCTTTTAAAAATGCACTTGTTGTTTAATCAGGTAAAAGAGTTAAAATATATTGCGATTAGTACAAATTTTTTCCTTTCTCCGGTTAATTCAGGAATTACGTTTAAAAAATTCTTTTCCATTACTTCCTAATTTTATCACGTTCTTCCATTTATTAGAGGATTCTGAAGCCATAAATCAAAGAGTATCGTATACAAAAATTAGATAAAAGGATAAAAAGCAAAAAAGATTTATTACACGTACATAAATAATAGGTTACATCACCGGACTCAAAATAATTCCGAATATAAAAAGCTCACTCTCCTACATTCTAATACGGCGACCGATAAAACCCAAAATGAAACCCATTAAAAACCGATGTATTCCGCAACCTCGAAAAAAAAGAAAAAAAAACGAAAAAAATTCCGTTCCCCGCATTTACGACGCTTCGCGCCCAGGTAATCAATCACGAGATTACGCGCAAAACTTGAGCAGCCCGCGCCGCGAGAGCGGCTAGCCTCAACGGATTACAAAGTATCGATTCTCAATAAAAATATAACGCATTCAATCTTTTCTTCTCCGCATAAGTAATGGCCGCCCCGTGGAAATTGCGAGGAGCCGCGCGCGCGCGCACCGCTCTCTCTCTCTCTCTCTCTCGCTTTAAAAATATTCCACGTGATACTGACGTCTAATGTACTTTTCATAAGAGCGCGCGCGCGCGCCCGCGGCGCTTTATGGCTCTTCTGGCTCCTCGTTTTTCGATTATGCGCCGAGCGCTTTTTGCGCCACTCCGCGCGCGAGGCTTTCAAGGCGGCGGCCGGGGGGCCCGCCTGCCCCGAAGAGGAGACGTCGTGAATTTGCGGCCCTAAGGATTAATATCGGGGCCGTAAATTTTTTTATCACTTTGACGCTCGACCCTAAAAATCGATGGCTGCGCCCTCCGACTTCTGAACAGTTATTTCGGTGTTGAACATTGTGTCCTTTAAATTGCTGTTCGTTAGAAAGAAACGAGAATCGAGCGTCATCGTCGTTTAGGTCAATTAAGTCTGACTAATCCCGACAGAAACTACTTTGGCGAATGCATATTTCATTTCCTCTCCATCTCTAATGAGAGCGTAATATTGAAGATTCTAATGATTCTACTTCTAAAACAGCCTTACGCTAATGAAGTCATAATTGTGCCTTTCAAATTGCTTGCACAGTAGATAATGTTTACTTCTAGTCTGTCATCACTCGTTGTGCAGCTCCGAGCACTCAATCGACAAAAGCCATTCCAACCCTTACCGAGTCCAACACGACCATTAACAGAATCCAAAGCAAATCTAATTTTCCCGAGCCGAGGATAAAGGATAAAAATTGTCGTCGCTCTTAAATTTCAAGCCGAGGGCGGATTCGACGCGAATCCAGGTGTACAAAGCCGCGCTGCTCGCGACGGCAGAAAAAGCCGGCGCGTCCACCGGTCGACGCGCTGAATACTAATCGGCCGGGGGGGGAGAGAAAGAGCAGGAGAGCCCGACGCTATTAATAATACGGCAGACGAGAAAATGAGAGTGCGAGACACATCCTCTCGGGCCCGCGGCGCGGAGGCGCGGCCGTCGTGTTTTCCTCCTTCCGTTATTTATTTTGAAATCTCCTCTCTGCCTCATGTGTATTCCGCGGCGATACCTCGCGGCTTTATTAATGGTTCCGCGATCCCCCCTTTCACGGTTGAGGAATTATTTAGCTGCCGATTGTGCCTTCGCCAAAGGAAGCGTCGCGGTACAATCTGATGCTTCGTCGAATGCATTTTGATGGCTGGTTGTTACGGTTTTCTGTGCAGCGGGAATGATTTATTCTTGCCGGATTGGGCTCGATGCATCAAATTGTATTTTGAGAGGAAACATTTTGTCGTTTGCTTTTTATTAGTAGCCTAATAACTAATCCACGAGTGTCTTCTCAAATCCAATCTAAATGCAGCGCTTTTTCAACAGCTGGCCAGTAAAGCTGTCTCGGCGCTAATCGAAAGTGTCAAACGGAATATTACGAGGTATACAGACAGATTCTGATTAAACTGAGGAAGAATTTATTTTGCTAAAAACTCTATTTTTTTTTCATAAACAATACTTATTTTTTAAACCCAGCTGTCAGCTATTAAAATTATAAATTGTGTCAAGTTTCTTGGCCTTTCTTGTTTTTATTAATTTTTCGAAACTTTACTAACGAGCCTTTACCAAAGTTTTTTTTTTCTATAATTACGAGAGGAGGTCAAGCGCAGGGTGGGATAATAACTCTTCCAGTAAATCGTTTGTTGAAAAGGTTGGATTACTTCAAAACACGAACTTTATACTCAATTATACTACACTCCACAAAATTGCTTACTTTTATCTTGCAAATATATTGAAGAAACTGTTCGTTCATGTTTATTACCTTATTTTTTCCTTTAAACAACTTCAGACAGAAATTGCATTAGCGCGTATTTTCAAAAAAGGATATTTACAGATGTACGTGAAGTTGCGCCTAAATAAGCCAATAGAAGAAAACACGTACGAAAATCCAGATCCAAATCTCGCTGCATCGATATATCACATCCACTCCGAGACAAGAGGTCGCAGGACAAAAAAAAGGGCACGTCAATCTCGGTTTGCCGCCTGGAAACTAATTGTTTCCCAAAATAGCCAAAGTCCCCGCCGCAAGTCAAGCAGTTTCGCAATCAATTGCGGCAGATTGTTAACGTCCCGCGCTATCAGAATCAGTTCGGAGTCTTAAAGCAGGGCTGGAGGCGCGATAAAATTTGCATAAGCGAAACGGCGGGCGGTCCCTGCACGAGGCTCAAAATCACGAGCAATTATCCGAGCCGGAATTTCGGACGGCCGCTTTTCAGGCCAAAAGGCCGCAGTGGCACATCGATTACGAGCCGCTTACGTATCATATATATACGTGCCGCACACGTGGCTTTCCTCGGAGCCTGGAATGCACTTGAAACCCTCTGTAATGGAGCTGAGGCAGGAGGATTTTTATTGGATCGACGCTTTCTTGCATTGCGTGGATTCTTTAATCATGTTGAGATGCTTTTCTGGGTTTTGTACGGTAAATAGAGAGGTTGTTTTTTCAGTTTTTCATGGTTATGCAATTACTTCTCAAGGGGAAGAAACGAATAAAATTTTTATGACCTCAAAATTTTTTATGTGGCAACTTATTTTTATAATGGGTATACACGGATAAAGTAAAATTTTTATGTGCTTTTTATGTATGACACACTTTTTAAAAGTAATTGGCGGAATCAATTCTACATTATTTTTTATGAGTATTGAACCTTAAAGTTCACCGTATTAATGTGAAAATAAATTATTTTCGCCGTCAGAATCGCAAAAATTACTTCTCCGTAAATAAACTTAGCTGCGTTATTTTTAATACTGTTTTGTTTTTTCTTCTTCTTATTTATAAATATTTAATACTACTATCCGCAGAAACTCGATTATTTCCTGCTTAATGAAATTCTATTTTAATCTGAGAATTAATTAAACGTAAGAAAATGCAACGTCTGTACAACGACCTCTGACACGCAGTCTAAAATAATCAAGTTCCCAGATGCCTTGATCTGGGTCACTTTCAACAACAGCCGATAAAAATCTACGAAAATTTTACTCCTGCAGGCCGTTCAAAATTCCTTAACAGCTTTCTCCTAAAATCTAGACTAATTATACTCTCAATTCGGCCCTAAAAATCTTTTTGTAAAACTTTAAATATATTAGCTGTCGAAAAGCTAGAAATTAACAATTTCTTAAATCGCCGTATTTTATAGTAACTCGGGTTTTATTTATTTTTAAGATCACAGTAATACATTAAACATAATTACATTACATAAGTAATCCAGCCGAGGAATTATTTTTCTGTTTGCTGGTTTGGCAGCTTAATAACTAAACTTAAATTAGAACTAAAAGTAAAATATATATTTAGTAAATAGATGGACAATTAAACTTGAGGTACTAGGTCAAGCCAACTATCACAGATTGCACTTTTTACAAACGAAAAACCTAAAATCTAACATTCGCTCGGACTAAACATAACTTTAAAAGCCGTGCAACAACCACCAGCAGACCACTTCTTCGTGCACACACGTACATCCATCGACCCGAGATCGCTCTCACCTGCTACGACCCGCCCGAGCCTCTCCGTCTAACGCATCCACGCGTGATGCACGAGAACCCTCCTCGTGTGTATGTGTGCGCAAGCAGACAAGCGGGCAGACTCTTTACTCAGCGCTCGGCTCCATTAAGCGGCTCTGCAGTTTTCATGACGCCGCGGCGGAGCTTCGATTTCCGACGGCGGCGGCTTTTTGCCGGCGGGCCCGCAGTTTATATGCGCCGCGGCCGAACGACGTGCCCCTCCTGCACACCGATCTTCCGAGTTGGATTTGGGGGGTACGGGGAATTAACCCCCTCGCAGCGACGCTTAAGCTGCCGCCTCGATTATTTATTGATGGATTCGTTAACTCTTTCTTTATTAGAAGAGTTCTCGGGCTTTATTTGACGATATAAAGGGCGATAAAAAAAAGCGGCGTAAAACGTTGTAGGGGCTGGGATTCACAACGGTTTTGTAACTCGTTTTTTCTTTTACATTTGCAATATTGCGCAGTTTTATTGAAACTGTGGGAAACAAATATTAAACGTTTTTACGGCATTTTTTAATGTTTAGTTTTACATAAATTTTGAGCAATATCTCGCAATTGATTGGAGATTAATATTACAGGATGGTTATCTTATACTGTGGGGGGTGTAAGATATAGTACCTTCATATTCCACGTTTCGGCAGGAATTACGATATCAAATGATGCAAACCGAGATAACCGAGTACAAACCTCTCTAAATTGCTACAACCATTACACCTCTTCCTCTAATCCCCGTCGTTATCAAAAGCTCCTCAAGCAAACGGCGAAATAATTTCGAACCGAACAATCAACAAGTTCTCGCGGTAATCTCCAACAATATACCCGCACACGCCTTTAAATTCTCGCATTCTCCAAGTATACACAGCCCAACGCCCAACAATTGCCATTGTTCCTGAAAAGGAAAAAAAAAAAAAAAAACAGCAACACACCTCCTAGACTCTCGCAGTAATATCGAGAGCATTCCAGCTCCTGGCAATCAATATACGCCCTGAAAAGAACGGCAAACAAAACGGCGAACATTAGCCCAGGTAACCCAGTACAACGGCGGCGCGCAGCGGTCTATATCGAGCTTCCCGGTACACCGGGTGATTAATAATCGCGAGGTGCGTCGCATTAGTCAAAGCGATACAATTGGGCCGGCCTTCCCCCCCCCCTCCCCCTGCCCCACGTCATTTCGCCTCGATTCAATGCGCCCCGGCAAGTGCAGCAGCGTGAAGCGATTTAGCCTGCCGGCCGGCTAATATTGATGTTGCCCGGTCCCTCGCGTGACTTGCACACAACGGAGTAGTTCCCTTCATCCGCGCGAGGCGACACGCAACGCACAAAACAGTCCCCCTCCCTCCCCAAGATCTGCGCAGCCACGGGGCTCGAGGGGTAGCGATTCGAGCGGGAGATTTTGTTTTTTGCGGGAGCCGCGGGGGATAATTGATTCGTTTAATCGCTAGTCGAGCGCGGCGGATCTCGAGAGGATTCGTGATGAGCGACTATTGCCCCCCTTCTTCGCTCGGCCTGATTTTTTCTTTTTTCTCCTGAATCGCGAGCTTTCTTTTTAAATATTTTGCCTGGTCGGCCTCGCGGGATTTTTGCCTTTGACGGAGGATTTAAAGGGGGAGGTGAACTCGGAAATCTTTTCAGCGGATTGAACGGATGTTTTGAGTAACTTTGCAGTTTTGCATTCGGAAATCTTTCGAAGAAATATTGAAGTTCATTTGAAAATTTTAATTTCATGTTTATCAGAGACTTTGTACTGTAGCCATTAATTTTTATCTAAAAAGAAGCATTCATTGGTTTAAACTATATATTTTATGATTCTATAAATGCCAAATTTATCTCCAGTTACGTTTTCGTGCAATCGCGCACATTATTAGTGCGTTACGTTAATAGTATACGTGCATTACTCGTATTATTATGTAAATAACCACGGTATTTGGAAAATAAATTAGCAATATAAATATTTGCCTTTGTTCGGCACTCCATAAAGCAGTAAATATTCCATTTTCATTTTCCAATTAATGAATTGCAATTTTGGAATTAATAATTGGTAGCTTATTTCTAATTAATACCTTTCACACGTTACGTAAAGCCTTGATTTTATGAATACTATTACGAAGAGATAATTATGACGAATTCAGCTGAATATTGCGGGTCATTCATTTTAATACAATTAATACGTTCTCATTACAGAGCCATTTTCTCGTGAGAATCCCACTTACAGTCGTTTGATAAATAAATTATCGTATAAAATTTACGGCCATATGTAATTAACCAATATAAGTCACTTTCATATTCCCGGAAATATTCAACCTTTTCAAAATGACCGTTATTCAATCCTCCATTATCATCTTTTGAAAAGGTAGAAAAAAAACGAGCTGCTTCTCAGTAATTACTTCGAAACCCCATCAAGAAAAATCATAAAACTAAAGCAAACTATTACAAAAGACTCGAACAAACTCCGAGCAAAGCATCCCGCGCGTCTGAACGCGCGTATCAATAGCCAGGGAGTCTCGCGAGTGTACAGTCGCGTCAACAAACCCGTTATATCCTTAAAATTATACGACAGAAGACCCGCGCACAAAGGGACTCGAGACATCGAAACTTTTCCTATCGCATCGGAATTAGCGCCGTTTCACCTTCCTCCCTCATTCTTCGGCCGGCCGTTTCGGCAGTTCCGGCTCTTTTTTCCTTCCCCGATCCTCGCGGGCGCGCGCACAAAGCGCACAAACCGAGTTCCGAGAGCGCGAGTCTCGCACACGAGAGTCGGTATGATAACAGCTTTTGGAGCTCGTTTTGCAAGAGTGTCGGGGCTGAAATTCCGCGCGCCGGGCGATAACGGGCTGCGAGCTCGATCGGCTGCGCCTCTTTCTTGCGAGGTTACAAGTGCCGTTGGAGGATTGAATTGAACTGCTGCTGCTGCTGAAAGTTTTTAATTGCGGCGGAGACTTTTGGATTAATATTGAAATGATTCGCGAGTGGAAGTTTAATTAAATAAATGATAAGGCTGGTACAGTGCGTAATTTACGATACGGATGTAAAATTCAATATATGGAATCTTTCGTTTTACCAGTTTAGTTTGATGTGCTTTGGCATTAAAAACTTGTTCTTTTAAATGAGTGCCAGTATTTGTAGGAATTAAACTTGAATTATGTATAATGTATAAATTATTCAACTGCCCGTCAAAGATTTTATCAAAATTTCAATCCGAAAGGACATTTCTGCATTAATTATCATTGAAACCGATATATTTTAACATTGGACGTTTTCTCAAAAACGTAAAAAATGCATAAAACATAATCCGAGAATAAAAGGCTATGACAGCTATGCCACAGCCACAAGAAAATACATTTTTTGTATATCTTATATACACAAACTGTTCCTCGTTGATCCTTGTATATATAGATATACGAACAATATATTTTCTTGTGGCTGTGGCATACGTCCTTTTAACTGTCATAACCTTAATAGAATAAATATTTAAAAAACATAATTCAGATGTCTCCGTTCAAGTTCATTTTGCGTTAGAATATAACCTAGTAAAAGACAGACAGGCCAGCTAATTATTCGACCCTCCCCCTCGGAATTAGCAGCGTCCCAATTTTCAAAACTCAATTAAATTAAAATGCAATACCGGATCTGAAAGACGCCCTGCCAGCTAACTCCCGCCCGAAGTCTCGTTACTTCCCGGCGCCTCCGGAAAATTACAACGCGCTTATTATCAGGGCAAGTCGCACCCTGCCGCCAGGAGAAAGGTAAATAATCCTGCAAATCTGCCGCGCGGCGCCGCGTCCAACTTTGGCGAGGAGACCGGCGAGACCACCGACTCTTTGTAAAATGTTTTTCTTGCTCCCCGAGGAGTCTTTTCGCGGCTGCCGAGCGGCACACGCGAGACTCCCCCCTCGTCGGCTTATTCATCTTCCACCTTTTTTTTTTTTTTTTTTTTTTGATGAATTCGGTCATTCCGATTTCTCTGCTTTCTTTTTCTAGATTGAATTCTGGATTCTGACAGATTCATTATGTTTGATTAAGCGAGCTGTTCGCGAGTTATTTGGGAATGTGGTTAGTTTTCTTGGTTAATGAATTTTCTATTTGCTTTTAATATACGGTTAAATTGAATATTTAACATCAATTTGTATGAATAAATAATTTATAAATCACATTATTCTCGAATAGATTGTATCGAAATTATAAATATATAATTACTAATTTAATTTTTCTCTTCTTTTTTGTGTCATTCATCAAAACCATTTTTAATTAATCTTTCTTTAAAATTTATATTTATTTATTCTAAACATAAAATTAGTTTGTCAATAATAATTTGTTCAAGTATTTCAAGTAGTATCAGGCCAAATTTAGTCAGACACATCTCAAATAACACTGTCATCGCATCCCGACCTAATAATAATCCTCCCGGAAACCCAATTACCTTTCCAGTCTTAGACTTCACGCACAAAACTAGTTGACCGCCGGTCGCGCTAATCAAAGTGACACTTCCTGATTCGACTTCAAAATTCAAGCGGCGGGTCGGAGGCGGGTGCGATATCCGGGCCGGGCAAAATATATTTTAACGGGCCACCCGGCAGTTTCTAGCGAGAGCAACCGGAAAAGAGGGGGGCGGCGTCCCTCGGGGGAGTAGACGGAAGAGAATCCAATTCCGAATCCCATCGAAGGCCAAACAAAGTGAGTGCCGGACGCTCGTTTCCATGTCCCCCATAACTTTGTCCCGCGCGCCACGTCGCTCCGCGCGAAACCCGTTATAACTGACCTGCCCCCCCGAACGAGTTGTCTTTACGCCGCGCTCGTTAACGCCTCGATGGGATTCCGAATCTTGCTCCGGTGCTGCTTTGGAACATTATTAAATGCTGCTTGGTTCGTCTACGTGAACTGGGACGGGATTTTGGGCTTGAGGAGAAAACGTTTTTTTTTTTTTTTTGGATACTGGATTGTGATTTTTGAGCTGTGATTTATGGTTCATTTACACCCTTTACGTCTGAATTGCACAATTTTTCGAGCCAATTTTGGCTATTAATCACTTACTTTCGATTTTTTTGTACCCCACCGTCTTCAAGGATAACTAAAAATTGTGCGATTTATATATTTCAGTTTGACTAGATCTCGTTTTAATCTAATAATAGAAAATCTACTTTTAAAAAATTTTACACCTCAAAATTCATCACATTTTTTAAATAAATGCAAAATAATATAAATTGTGCGATTCAAGCATGGAAGTTGCGATAATACACTTGTAACCTACAAAAAATTTTAAAGATAACTTTTGTAATTTTGAATCAGCTAATTAAATGAAGGTGCAGTTCAAGCAAAATGATTTTGCAGCGTTTCTGAGAATTCCGTGTTATCTAATGAACTTTAACTACATTTGTCTCAAATTTCCCCAGAGATACGAAGTTTTTTTTAATTCGCTTTTTCTTTGCCTGTAATAAGGTTACATACTCTTTATTTATCTTCCACGTGTTTGACCCCACACTACTAAATAATTGGAATTAAATGAATTTTGCACACACTCGTAATTCCATCTCAAGACGAACAAGCAATTAATGATTTTTCGAAAATATGATGACGAATAAAAAAAATTCATGTAAAGCTAAAAAACCGAAGATATTCTTAAACCGCCATTAAAGCGCCACATCACTCAGCCAAGCAAACTCTCGAGTAAGAACTTGAAGAAAATCTAGGAGAGCTCTAAGTTCGAAGGTCCGACTGGCTCAACAACGGCGGGTCAATGATTGCGACTCTCGCGTGACGGATAATTGAGAGCTCGCGCGACAACCAGACCGTTGGGGTCGTTTTCTCGGATCTATTATACCCGGCGTCTCCTCCGTCGCAACTCTGCTCTTCTCCTTTTTTTTCGTTTTTTTTTTTTGCACGTTTCCCCAACCGCGACGGGAATAAAAATTTTGACGGTCCTGTACCCTTTTATTCGGACGGGAAAGTAATCCCCGCGATAAAAAGAGTAAGTAAGAGTTGAAGAGGAGCCTTGATTCGAAAAAAAGATCGCGCTTATTTTCGTGGGGGTAAGGATGCGCGAGAGATAAAGGGCGCGGTGTAAGGTATAATAAGGACTAAGGATGCAGGGTTGCTACTGGAACGTCTTTTTCCAGAAGATTTTTAATTTTGTTTTGGGAAGAAGGTACTTGATTTAGAATGCCATTAAAAAAAATTACTTCGACAAATCTTAATGATAATTTTTCTACTTTCGTTAAAGCTTCTTTTTAAAACTTAATTATTTATTCTCAACCAACGAAAAGCAATCTCGCATCGGCGAAGAAATTATTTTGTTTCATTAAAGCAGCATTAATCAGTAATTAATGCTACGATACACCTTTTTATAGCATTGATAGAACCACGTTAAGCGAATAATTCACTTGATATCTCATAAATTCTAACTCCGTGCATAAAACTCGCCTCTCGCAATAAAACCTTGGCCTCCGGCGAGCTCCTCGAATATCATCCGATTGATAAATTCGCCGATTTAAAAATTGGCAAAACGATCGGTTCTAGCTTTAAGGCCGCTCCATTGAAAAGCGAACGGGAGAGGCAGAGGAAAAAAAGAGGGGGCGATCATTTTTGTTCTCGAGAAAATAATCAGGATACGGTGGGGGGGAGGCGGCTAAAAACACCTGTTCAACGATTTATGACAGGTGGCGGCTAAAAGTGGATTTGAGAATCCGCCATTTGCGGCCTGTAAACGCGATTCCGAGCGACCAACTGATTTATGGACCGGCGGAACGGTGAAATCCACGCTCGGCACGGCGCAGATGTAAATGTAGCAGCCAGAGAGGGAAAATCGACCGCACCAGTGTGTGTAACTTCGCTTTCCCGCGGTATCCGTGATTCAAAGCTACCCTTTTTTTCCTCTCTCTCTCTCTCTCTTTGTTTTTTTCGATCGCGTTAACTTCTTTGGTAGCGGTAAAAAGGCATTTTTAAGTAAAATAGGCCACCGCTGTTTTTCCCGCTTTTCAAAGATGATTTAGGTGGCGTTTTTTTATTTTTACGGGAGCCAAATCTTATTCATACGCTTTGATTCGAGGTGTTACCAAAAGAATAAATTAGTTTATAAATAAATGTATGTGTTATATATACATATAATGTTAATTAAAGAATCTCGAAAACCGCGTGTACCGTCATAAAATAAAAAAAATCCCAATCATAGCTTCTCTTTTTCCGACATAACTCTTTACACTGGAAGTTATTAAACCATAAAATCATCCGCAGTTACTTTACAACCTTCATTCTCGAGGAGAACTAAAAGTCCGTGACAACGTCCGTCCAAAGAAGGACTCGTCCATAAATCCGCGGCAACGCCGCTGAAATAAAGGTTATAAAAAGGAAGTAGCAAGAAATCTCCCACCCACCCCCTTCCTGCCCCTAGTTATAAACGGAGCGAATAAAAGTGCGGAACAAAGCAGAAGGAGGCACAAAAAAAGGCCTCGAGCGAAATGAAGCCAAAGGAAACAAGTGGCATTCGTCTCGTTATTCGCCTTTCCACTTCCGGCTGCAGTCGAACGCCCTCGTAAAGCAACTCTGGACTCGGCGCTCTTCGTGGCAACAAATTGCCATCGATACACATACACACACACACACACACACACATTCGCGGGAAAGCTCTGCGGCCCAAATCGAAGTCCCGAAGCCATCTCGGTCGCGAGGACCGCTATCGATTTTCAGAAATTGCAGCTCTCCCTCTCTCTCCTCTCTCTCTCTCTCTCTCTGCATAGCCTGAATTCTATACCCTAAGCTATACGTAAATTAGATTCGAGGCTGTGCGATAGGTACAACTGGGCTCTCTCTCTCTCTCTCTCTCTCTCTCTCTCTCTCTCTCTCTCTGTCTTTCGTTCGCTCGAGAAAATACGCGATTTTTCTGTCTCGGCTCGCTCGCGAGTAATTTCCGTGCCACTCTTTAAAGTTGGACTGAACAGTTTTGGGATAATGGAGTGGACTGTCTTGATTTTACTGCAAATTGGTGATCGTGTACAATACTAGAGAAAGCAATTTAGTGACTTATTCGACAAGATTTTCATGATTTTCATTGAAGAATTGTATTTTTCAGTGCAATATCAATTCAGTTTTATATAATTACTTAAAAAATAAGGAAAATGTAGTATACGCATTCTTTGGATAATGAAATTAAATTTTTGTGTTGATAAAATACGATATTATGCTCATAATATAAAGAAGCTGCCTAAGTGTAAAAGTAATATGTTCACTTAAGGGAAGTAATTACTTTGATAAACACTTCAATTCAACAATTTTAACAAGCATTCAATCCTCATATCTTAACCCATCAGTGCGATGTATCGAGAACAAGGCAACTTTGTTATCAGTGCACAAAATAAACGTTTTTAAAATCAATAACTCGCTCCGGTACAAGGACAATAAATTAGTGAAGATCAGCGATAGAAGTTGAGCCGTAGCGCGATACAAGACACAGCTAAACTCGTTGGGCCAACAAGCAGAGCGCTCGACCGCACAACAGGGCTGCAAGAAAAATGCTCTCGCTCGGCTGCAGTCGCTAACAAACCGGCGAAGCCGCGCGCTCTTATCAAGAACTCGGACCGCGATGTGTCAAGTTTGTCCGAAATTCTCGCAGTTGCCCTCGTGACTCCAAGGGTCGTCGACAAGAGAAAGACCCGAGAGGGAGAGGGAGGGAACGATAAGAGAGGAACGAGCAGAATTGTGCGAGTTAATAGCCCGTACTTTCCAGCCGTAACTCGAAGCAATCTAGATAGAGCTGCTTTATGAAGCCTCGCTTGTACTTACGGAAACGAGCCGAGCATCCCTGTAAAGGCGCGTACATCGAAAGTAAGCACCGCAGCCACCTTCCTCGAAATTTTCCCACGGCGGCAAATATTTTCATCTCATTAGCTGTTAATTATTTGCTCGAGGAGTTTTATTCCGCTCTGAGCGCGGTGACACCATAATTTTGCGGACACTCCACACCCTCCTCTCGGCCCTTAATAAATTTTGACATTATCATTTTCCGCCGCCGCTCGTTTCGGTATTCGCAATGGGACACGAGCTCGCTTGAAATATACGGTCAATTTCAAAGTTTCCCTTCGTAAATTAATAAATTTAAGTGATTTAAATAGACTTTTCATCGAGGGAAAAAGGTTTGCTGCTCTTTTAATATTGTGAGCAATTTGATAAGGGGGATTACGAGTTCGTAATTAGCTGTTTGAAACAATACCGCGGGAAATGTGATATCCGATAGTTAGTGCGATCACGGGTTATTGGATAAATTGTGTTAATTACATACATTCTGAGAATTGGATGTCAATGTAATAGATTATACCGACATGGTACATATTATTAATTATATTTCACAGAACAGTATCGCACAAAGGTAAATTACACGTCTCTAATTGAAATTAGACATTTAAGGAAAATACTGAATATCCAAAATAACTTTTAATAATCATTCTCCTCCAATTATAAAAAATCCATATTTCGCTCAAACTATGATTAAATAATAAAAAAAAAAAAACAGCCGTCCTCTAAAATTCAGCGACCAGCTAAAAAGACAATTAATATGCATTAACCGAGCGAAACAGCCTGGCGTCAATTAAGAAAGCCCGACGAAAAGGTATAAGTGGGTTAGCGCCGGAAGGGAACTGCAGGCGGAGAGTAGTCGATGATGACGTAAAACTCGCCGAGGAGAGAGAAAAACCGGAGAGTCGGGGGCGCGCAAACTTCGTTCGCCGGGCGGTTCATTTTTCAGTGTACCTTTTCCCGCTGACCGGAAACGAAAGGTAATCGCTAAAGAGGAACGACGTTTCCTACAATCCGCCGGGCGCCGCGCGGCG
This sequence comes from Ormyrus pomaceus, assembly GCA_900474385.1. NCBI lineage: Eukaryota > Metazoa > Arthropoda > Insecta > Hymenoptera > Ormyridae > Ormyrus > Ormyrus pomaceus. Next base: position 24,956 of record UCOM01000838.1, read on the forward strand.
GATCCTCACTTTTAAGCATTTCGCTCTCCGACGCGAAAACTTTCCCGCTGACCGCCGACCCGACCATCGAACACCCCCCGCAAACTTCTGTTGAGGTTTTCCGGTGTAATAACTAACTCTTTGTTGCGATCAATGATCGACCGTAAATTCCTGATTCCGGAAAACTGACGATTGTGCTTAGAGGTTTGGTTAAAGCAGCGATTTAAAGAGAATTATGCTTCTGATTTGAGGAATATTAAAAATTCATTTATAAATTTCTAATTTTTATTATTTTTATTTTATTATTTATAAACTTTATTATTTTATTATTTATAAATTTCTAATTTTTATTATTTTATTAGAGAATTATAGCTCGAATTCGGAACTATTCTCTTAGTTCGGTCAAAATGTTATAGCTTTTCAGAAGATGCAAAGTAACTGATGCAAGCTTATTTGGGAATAGTATAAAGCAATAACGCGGCAAAAACTTTCAGTCGTTATAATAGATATTTAAATTTATTAGATATCAATAATTTTAAATTGGAAAATCGAATCCCCGCTTAGACTATCGAATCCTAGGCAGTCATTCTACGCAGAGATTTCCCCGGTAAAAAAGAAATCCAACTTCCTCAAAAGCGGGAGCGAACTACAAGATGAAACAGGGAGCTATACTCCTTTTAGAGAAAGTTTCGCGTACGAGTAAAGTATTACTTTGTTACTGCGGCGCCGGTAACGCCGGCCTTCATTGCGGTCCATAACTTTTTAAAATAGATTTATGCTAATGACCAGTTGTTTAACCGATGCGGAGAGGCCTTTGCCATCCTTTTAAAGGTTTTCTCTCCGCTTAAAACTCGCGGCGTTACGACGAAACGCGAGCATATAAAAATGTTTTTGCCCTTTTTCAAATATTCGCAGGACTCTATATTGCTCGTCATGATTAAAAACTGATTACTCCTTAATGAACTTTTTGCTATTAGCATTTTTCATTACTAAACCGGACTTACACGAGTCTGCAAAAATAGCAATCTCCCGTCACACCGCAAAGTTGCTTCGCAAAGTTTCATTCCGTTAGAGTTTAATTTCATCGCGAAAACAGTAATTGCTACATTACTACAACCGGTTTTAACTACAAATGAATTCTTGACTCCAAAAATAGAACGCAACCAACTCTCTCGCGGAGCTGAAAATAATAACCAATTTAATTAGGCAACTCCGCAGTCCTTTAATTTCTTCATTATTCCCCCGAAAAGGCAGGGAGCTCCCGAAATTTGGCGGTTTCGCAATTCCAGCTCACATTTTCACTTACAACGCCCGTCAACCTGACAGAGAGAGCCGGAAGGGTAAGAGATGGAGTTATTTGCCCGCCAAATTCGATGGTAATTCGTTCCGGCGTCGAATGCCGTAATTGCCGCGCGGCCCGTCTCCAGCTTCCCAGAACAGCCGTACCGAAAAGTTTCGCATTGTTCCCCCCCGCCCCTCTACCGCTCCTCCACCGTGCACGCTAGCTTTTTCCGCTTTAACATTCAGGCGTCGTCGGCGCGCAAGACTCTTCTTCGCCCGGGACACAATGTCTGAATTTTAAAGAACGCCACCCGGGATTATTTTCCATATCTGACGTGACGTTTCCAGTCACGTATGTGTGCAGCGCCCGGCTAATATCGAGTTCCCGCGGCGATCGATTCCCCGAACATGCGGCGTTTAGCTTAGCTATCTCTCGCCTCCCGGCTCGCCGTTGAGCCGCCGGAATTTCAAGTGACACCGGAGGAACGTACGGTGACTTCGCGCGGCGGATCACTTTATTCGGGCCCGTTTTGAATACGAGGGTTAGGCTGGAGGGGTTATTGAATAATGAATTTAGGACTGGGCTGGGGGGGGGGAGAAGTTGAGCGTCCTATTGGCGAGAGTGAGAGAGCTTCAACAGGTGAACAAGAGCAGTTGGAGAATCGAACGTTTCGGGGAATGATTGCGATGATTGGCTAAACTGACGATCCTATTATGTTTTCAATTGGCTTCAATTGAAAGTAACTCGAGGCGATCCTTTGGCCATTTTACGGTTACATTTATTTCCGGGTCTCTCGTGGTTTTCTCTTTAATTTGAATATTACAGGGTTTAATAATAAAATGCAACGCTTTCCCGTGTCGGTAAAATAAAGTTCCGATTAATACCCGTACACTTTGTTAAATGATGGAAGTTTCGGACTAATGTAATGAGACACCCAATTTGCATTCTTCCTAATTTGAATACAACTCCGCATATATGATTCCATGCAGAAATAGTATTTCCATTGAGCGGGTATATTGAAAATTAAAGTTCAAAAATCCAAATGACTGTAATATTAAATGAGTCTGAGGTAAATTCTGTATAACGCACAGCACAATGTATTTTGCGTGCCAGAATACTGGAAAAGTTGTGGAACAAACTTTCATTATTCATGAATTTATTAACAAGTTCATAACAGACTAATATTATTGTTAATTTCTGTCGGAATATTATTTTAAATAATAAGTAATAAACAGCTTCTTCGTATAATTTCCGTTACCCTTTTATACGAAAAGTTTAATGATTAACGTGTTTTTCAACATTTTTCAACGTTAACTAATTAGTAAAATAATAATTGAAATTGAGATTGAAATTTATTAAACAGAATTAAATTACAATGAGTAACTCCTATAGAGGTAAACGTGGTCATCTGTACATAGGCTGATACATAATTAACTTACATACTAATTTAAAAAATTAACTTACAAAAAAAAATAAAATAAAATAATCATTTATTAATCCTTCACACCCAATCCTGGAAATTCCTCACAAACTAAAACTATTCTTTCTGTCTTCCCGTGAAACCCCCGAACCTCCATTAAATTGTCTTCCATTTACTTCAAACAGGTACACCAGTTTCTTCTCAAAAGCTCGCAGCCCTCATCGTTGAGAGGCTCGGAATACCATTGGCGCCCACCGCTAACCAGATTAATGTCTCGAGCGTAACGACTCGCTCACCGGGGCGTATTTCCAAGGAGGCGCAGCCAGCTGTGTTTTACAGCGTAACTGCTGCCTTTTCTTGTTGCGCGCCAATCAAAATTTCATGCCGCTTGAATAAATTATCGGTAAAGCGCCAAAGTGCGCGCCTCCTCGAGCGTCCTGCTGGGAGCTCCCGTTTTTACGATTTACGGAGGTCTTTCTTATGCAGCCAGCGCGCGTATTTTTCATAAAACAATCTGCGAGGAGAGAGGTGGGGGCGCTGATGAAAGTTGGAGGCGTAAGTTATGATGATGATATCGTGATGCGCGCTGGATCATTTTCTTGGGTGAGAGGATCTTTGGAATGCTAAGTGTTGAGGATTTTGAGCAAGAGGCTAATGATCTTTACATTCTTTGCGATATATATATATATGTATATACTTTCGTTTTTTTTTAAATGCTGCAAAACATATTAAATATTTGATAACTTGACCCTCTTAGGTATAAGTTATCACATTAAATGGAACTTTATTTTCAACTTTGTATCAAACACTTTGATAACATTAATTGGCCGAATATCGTGTGTAATCTTGTAACATAATGTTTTTAATTCTAGAAGCTAAATTGTCCATCATCATATTTCACTCAAAAATGCAATTGCCCTATTTAAACTGACACTTTGTAAAAGCTAATTGAGCACACCTTTTACATGAAATCTGAATAAAGAAAAAAAAGAAGAAAAGTCCCCGGCATTTCCACCCGTCTTCCCAGCGATATCCTGCCGAAATAAACTCATCAAAAGACACGAATGCAAATGTGACCCGTAAACGTCAAGCCCGGAGAAGCCGCAAACTAACTGGCGCACTTCTCGGCAAACGCTCACGGACACGCGCCCACTTTCTCCTCCCCCCCTCTCTCTCTCTCTCTCTCTCTCTCTCTCTCTCTCTCTCTCCACCGCAACACCTACATACAATTCCGCAAGATCTATTGTGCAGCATCGCACAATGCGCGCGCGGATCCACTCCTTATCTCGTCTTCCTCCGCCTTTAAAGGCAGTTCAACCGAAGTCCTCTCTTCCCTTGGCTTCTTTGTTAAGGGGGAAGCTCGGGGGGAGAGAGAAACAGAAACAACCGAACTTTAAAATGTAAATCCGGCGATGCAGCTCTCGCGCTCCCTTTATTTAACGCGAGCTGCGAGTCTCCTCTCGCTGTCGGGAGTATCGCGAGTGTCTCGAGCCCTGAATCGGCCTGCGCCAGACGTCTTACCCGAGACAGAGACGTCAGAGCGCAAGAGAGGGAGAGAGGAGACGCACCTCGCGCTCATTGTAACGCGAACCCGTAGATTCCGGGGCGCCAGTCTCCCGCGCGCCTGTAATTTGCGCCGACGTCGTTAAATTTCCAGTGAGATTCTGCGTGCGGGCTCCGAGTGCGTACGTGCCTGAGAATCGCTTCTGAACTTTGACGCTACCGGGAGACGTACACTCCGGGATGAATTTAGTGCGCCTCGCTTGTTGTCGATTAAAGTGCATACCTAATTTCTCGTTGGCTGCGACCTAACGGTGGATTTGTTTGCTGTCAAAGTAGTCATCAATAATTTCCAAATTGTTCAATTGCCAACGGTATCCGCAGCAAGAATATAAAATTTTATCAGTTTATACTCCACTTTTATGGTTTCTATTAAAATTTTATCCATTGAGGAAACGGCAGTTAACAATAATTACGTATATTTTTCACAATTTATTACCGATCGTAATAACATTTTTCCATTCAAATAAATTTAACTGCCCGGCGCGAGAGAGCTCAACATTTTTCATCATACGCCAGCAATCAGATTAATTGACCGATTGATTGATGCGTCGACGTTAGATTTGCTCCGATTAATTCCGCAGCAAAACGTCTTCCTTTTTCTACAAAAAAAAAAGGGACAATGGAACACAATGAAATGAGAAAAACGCGTGGCCATAGAAGACCGTCATATTCCAATATGCCAATAAATTTGATTGGCGTTAGCAACATCTGCCAAGTCCCGTTCGTCGGACGCAAAGCGATCAAAAATCACGGCATTCGCGGCATAAGAAAAGACTCCGAATTGTCCTTGCGGACGGGTGAATTCAAAGCTGCCTTTTCGCTTCGACGCATCCAACTTGGGCCGAAGTTCCGAGGCAAAAGCCGAGAGCGGTAGTTTGCCCAGGAAAAAAGGCAAATTTCATTGTGAGATTACAAGAGCAATTTGTCGAGGAATAACGAACGACAAAAGATTCAGCTTATATATCTAGAACTCTTTGTGGGGCGAAGTATAGATGCTGACTTTAACGAGTGCATTGCGAAAATCGTAATGCCCACTCGACATAAAAAAATAAAATAGCCGTTATGAAATTGTCGGTTCCTTGTTAATGTTTAAAGCAGTATTCTTTGCAAGCTTTGAAAAATTGAACATCTCTTTTTCATAAAATCGGATCTGCTTACAAAGAAAGATAAACGTCTTGAAAAAACAAGCGCAGTTTTTCTTTAAACAAAATTACCTATTTCCTTCCTCTTCAAACTATTAATTTTCATACTACCTTTTACAAAATTTCCCTCTTCGAACGAAGCGTATTCCGCGCGGCTTAGACTCGCTGCAGTGCGGATTGTAGAATAAGCGCGACGGGAGGATTAAAAAATCTCAGATTTGCCAGTAATCTGGATGATCTGGGCAAAGTCGCATCGACGATTCAGTCGCAGTTTGACAACTCAATGGTAACGGAGTTCGCGCGCTTAGCGCCCAAATGCATTTGCTGCACTCGCCATTCAAGTAAGTGATTTACGCCTGTCCTATTTCGTAGGTAAGCGGATATTCCGGCCGATAAAGAATTTATTACCGGACAATTAAAAAAAGGAATAATTTATCAACTGCATTTCGACTATGCGAATAAACGAAAGAAGATCACCGCTTCGGGACTAAATAATCGTATAAATTTAGCACTTCTATTAAGCAAGCAACTAGGATCCTCTTCCCAATACTCCATAAAATCGAATCGAAACGCAACGGCTATTCCGGTCTAATGAGAAGATCGCCGTTTCGACACGCAACTGCATAATCCTCCGCTTCCCAGACTTAACCAAAGTCCGCTCGTGCGATGCCTCGACTCCTAATAGTCTGGATTAAGACTTACTTCCAGAATTCTTACTCCTCCGCCCCTCCCGCCACCGGGGCCTTTTAAAGTCAATTTTCCGGCGTTTCAAAATACTCGGGTAGGTGTGCACGTGAATGAGTTGGCTCTTCTCGGCAAGTTGGCCGACATTCAGCGGGAATATACCGGCGGTGCCCGGGGACATTAATTACCCTTATCGGGCGAAACAGCGTGTCCGCGTGTTCTCTCACTCTCGGTTTCTCCGCGCCTACGGGAATCTCTTCTTTGCATGTAGTTAGGCCCCGGGGCTCAGCGCGCGGGCGACTCGGCCGTCTTCCTGCACGGCAGTTTTTTTGGCTGTGTTTGCGCTGGTGTTGGACGGTTAGCTTTTCCGCGAGATTCCCTGGCGCTTCCCTCTGCCGGGTGTTTTGTGCCTCGACCGGATAATGTTCGTTGCACTTCCGAAATGTATTCTTTTAGCTTATCTGAACACCTTTTTTTTAAATTTAACTTTTTTGGTCTTTCTTTCGGAATTGTAATTTATTTTATGACGTTTACTGAATTTTTTGTTTTTAAATTATGCTTCCTTAGAATTTCGGATACAGACATTACGTCGCTGAAGTATTCAAACTTTTACTACAATAGGTGTGAAAATTTCCAAATTTCCAACTTGTCCGAAGTTTGGGGTTCTGAATGAAACTAGGACTCTCACAGTGCTTATTCCGCTTTACAAGGCTCATTTTTAAATATTCTTGTACTTGCGTTTTACGTGCCTATTTATTTTGTTACCTAAGCTACAAAAATGCCCTAAGTTATCCTTGAATTGTTGAACTATAAGGGAAACCCGATTAACGTAACTCCTTAACCCTTTAGAGACCAGTGAATCCTAGGCAATTGTAAATTCTCCGAACGTGAATAGCTGTCATCAGAGAACTAAAGCAACTGCGTTAAATTCAACATTGGGCAGATACAATTTCAAGCAGAGCATCCGCGTGTTGTGTTTCCGTAAAGGCACGAGATACCAATCGTGAATATAATCTTATTATTCAAAATATAATTTAATCAACTGCATTATGCAGCATTTATTAAATGAAATAGTTTGCTGAGAATTAAAAACAATTGCGAAATTCCTAAAACATCTATTATATAACTACGTCAATATCTCCAAGTTTATAAGAAAATCTGAGCATACTTGACCGTTAATGAATTACTCGGAATACCCGCCTTAGCTTGTCAATTACGAAGAAATTCCATTCGCGATAAGTTTGCGCGGGAAAGCAGGCAAAGAAGCCACTAACTAAGAAGACAGCGGAAGTTAAAAACTAAAAAAAAAATAAGAAAACAAGCAGCAAAACCAGCCAAAGCGGAGAGAGGAGGCAAAGATCGCACGAGAATTTGAGTCCTTCGGAGAAAGGAATTAATTAAATAAACGTTACTTTCGGTACAGTCGAACTTTGCCGCCCGCTAAAGTGGGCGCGCGGCCGGGCAAACTTGCGAAAATCTTGAAAAGCCAGGAATTTGATTAAACTGCGAGGAAGTAAAATCCTCTCACTTCCTCTCGCCGATCCGACTCTTTCTCCTCCTCGCGAGTTCGCCGTTAATTGCTCCTTGTGCGATTGTAAATCAAATATTTACGAATTATGAGGGCAGTCGGGTCTTCCGGCTCGCGTTATTCGATTATAGGCGCATTCGTTATTCAAGCGGCGCCAATCTGGGAGAGTTAATTGCTTCTCGAAAGTTTTAATTTTCGTTTCAGCAAGCAAGATTTTCATTTGCCAAGTTCAATGCGCGCCAATTCGGTTGTAAAGAATTTCAGCGACATCGTTAAGACTTTAAATTATGTGTCTAGCGGATGAATTAATATATCTGCAATATGTATAGACTTGAATTTTACAATAAAATAGTGCGGCATTTAAAAGTCAAGGGCTAAGGACTAAAATTTAAGAATCCCTATTCTACCTCATGAATACTTAATTTTATTTTACAAATGAATAATTATGACTCTTCGCTTAAAGCCTACAAATTTCTTATTTAAATTACTCCTTATCGCTAATCCGATTTAACCCTAAGGATTTTGATTGTAAATCTTTTCCTGATTTTCCCCCGCCATCTATATAGGAAGTAAGTAAACCATCTCACATTCTTCCTCGATAAAATCCCTCAAAGCTCGAAACTCGGACTCGAAATCGAGCTCGATGTAAATGATTAATACATCAATTACCTCGCGGCGAAAACCGTCCTTAAAAGAAAAAGAAGCAAGGAGGAACCGAGTCCAAGTTTCCGCGCCGGACTTCTCTAACCACTCACCGGTTCCACTCCCCTTTTTTTTCCTCGATCCTCCCGCGGATCTCCTCGGCGAGTTGCTTCCTAATTAGAAGCGAAAGGCGCCGTGCAGCGCAGTTAAAGCGGAGTCGACGAAAGAGCGAACGTGTCTACGTGGAATTCTCGGGGCAGCGGTTCTCCGAACGAAGGAAGAGGAAGGCCACTTTGCCGATCCCCCTCTCGGATTAAATAACGGACTCGATAAGCTGAAAAGTGTGAGGGGATGCTCGAACGGCCGGCGGCAGGCTATTTTCGAGTGACTAATTAATTGCGACGTCTTCGGGAGCTAATTTTGAGGAGGCGGTTTTATAGTCGGGAGGCGCCTCGGGAACGCTGTACAAGGAAGCGCGACTGCGTTCCTGGAGAATTAAGCTTTTATTAACAAAGTGATGTGGGTGTTTGTTATTTCGGTGCATTGTTGCGCGAAACAAATCGGTTTGATTGAAATTGTTCGACCATCAAATTTGCTCTTTAAATTTTTCTAGCTGAATGAATAAAGCACCTTCATTATTAACTTTATTTTCACGAGCTTTTCAGAGATATTTATTTAAATTTATCACGTATTAAGTACATAATGTATATAAATTGCTAAAAATGAATTTTATTTTAAAATACAGTCATACTCAAGAACATATCGAATTCTCTAAAACTATCTCCATTCGTGACGGATTTCCCGAAGGACAAAAATTATTTGTTAAATTGCAAGCTTGCCATTATTACAAAGGAACGCTCGAAGTATCCGGAACTTGATGCAAGATTAAAGAAGCTTCTACAAGAGACGAAGTCGGGCGCATGCAAAACTAGAAGCGTAAAATCCATTTTTCCTGAAGGAGCGGATCGGCGGGAGCAGGGGGGGGGGGATTTCTCTTTTTATCGCAAGACACTTCACGCGAGCCGTCGACATCGAGAAAAAGGCTAGAAATTCTCGGCGCGCCGCGCGGAAAGGATGTTAATCGCCCTCGTCGGTCAAGAGCCTACGTAAGAGCCATAATCTCGCTCAAAATTCGCCAACGTCGCCGGCCATTAAGCGCATTAACTCTTGCGCGCGCGCGCTCGCGTCCCTTCGGATATCGGGAGGTGAGTGCACCTTCGTTCTTTATCTCTCTTGAATTCTCCTCTTTTGTTCTCCCTCCTCCCCCCGACCGCCGTCGTCGCTGTTTTTTTTCTCGCTTTCTGCCTTTTTTGCTATTTCGTGCTCTCTCTCTCTCTCTCTTCCTCTTCCGCCGTTTCTTCGGAAAAATTTTCCACTCTTTACAGCCGTGTACATTTCTCGTTTTTCCCAACCGTTATATCCTTTTGCGCTTTTTTTCTTCTACTCATCCCGCTTTTTTTTATATATATTCCTATTTTCTCGTTTCTTGGTAACTTTCTCACTCTACGTAGGTTTATGAAATTGATAATTAATTGCTTAATAAAGAATTTTAATGTTTTTTAGATTAGCTGTTTTTATGGAGTTTCCTTTCACAAAGTAGCCGTTATTGAATATTTTAATGGATGTAAAATTAATAATATGTGTTGATTCTAAATAAATCAATAAAAATCCAGCTATTCGCGGTCTGAAACTTTTACTATATTCAATATTAATAACCAAAGGGGACTGCAGGTACGCAGGAAACATTTTTAATAATAAGTTTTTGCGCAAAGCGACCATCTACGTGTAAATATAAATCGTTCACCGATACAGGAATGTAGGTTGAAAAATTCCTGAAAACCATTTTTAATTCCCTTGCGTGTAAAAACTTGCAAAGTTTCTAATGAACAAATAAATCAATAATGCTGCATCGCTCCCCGTTTATTACTCCCAAAAAGCTGCTTTAAAATAAAAACCAATTAAACACCGCGTACGCGAGCAATAATTTAAAATCTGCATGGTATTAAAATAAATCAATGACTCGAAAGAGGGACGACCCCGTTCCCCACCGAACCGTAAATCCGCAAATTCGACTCGAAAAATCGCTCACGTACTCCTCAAGCATCGATAAGCTACCCCCCGACGCACGCACACCTCGGAACGTTAAAAATCAGCTCGTTCTCAGACCCGACAACGGGCTCGACCAGCCGCGCAAAATCGCTAAAAAACTTTCGCGAAATCTTGCACACGGCGAATCGCGCGCGCGATTCCTGTACATCCCGCCGCTTCGCCCCGTTCGTTCTCCTTCGGCGAACTGGCCGACTGCCAGGTGAGCTTTTATTGGGAACGGACGAGCGAAGAAGTCAGTCGGGCTTGATCCGAGCACTTGGCCCCGCGCTTAAATCTCTCTCTCTCTCTCTCTCCCTCTCGCGAGCGCGTCCGGCAAAAAGGGACGCGTGTCCGATCGCTCGTGGATGGAAATTCGACGCGCGCGAGACCGCTCTGCCTCCCTTTTTTCCGAGCGATTTCAATTACGAGAAGCCGCGCGACGCTCGATTAAGCGCTCAAGGCGGGCTAAGCGCTCTCTCTGCGTTCGGATTGCATATTGCGATTCGCGAGTAAGATAGGGATGCATTATCGGAGGCCGCGCGGCTACGCGTAACGACGCTTTCATACAGGCCGCGGCGGCGGTGTCGCGGTGATAAAGGTGCATTAAAGGGGTGATTTATCGTCCATTTGATGGGATTTGGGAGAGCCCCCCAGCGACGGCGGACGCTCTTGTAATCGATATGCTTGTCGATGATTAAGTTTGCATGTAACGGAGGATTCGATTGCTTTTGGATGGAGAAAAAGTAGTGTAATTAGGTCTACTTGCCTGGATGGGCGAGATCTTGCTATTTCTATTTTTATCGGTGGGTAATAAAAATTCTCAATATTTTTTTGAAAAAGTGCACTATAATTATTGTGTTTTCTAATTAAATGGGTGAAAATAAAATTGAAACATTTCTCGAGATTAATGTGCGAACGAGGCAGCGTCGCTAATATCTCGCTTAAAAAATAACAAGAGATTGATCTTCCCGTTAATTTATCTCAACTTGTAAAACAACAGTTACCGAACAATTACTTAACGCATACAAACGAGACGCGCCGTCAAGATTTCCAAGTGCGTCACGCGAGCCTCTTTCCTTATTTCAAAATAATCAAGCTAAAATCTCATTAAGCACTTCGCACTCGCCGCCTAACCTAAACAGTCGCTCGAGTGCTCGAATCCTCATCACGCAAACGCCGCGGCCCGCGCGCCGGGCAGACGTAACGCTTCGAGCTGGAAATTTAAACGACCAAATATAGAGATTCGGCAAGCGGGAGCACTCGAGAAGGAGCATAATCAATTACGGGGCCGCTCGATTTTCCGCGGCAAGCCGCGGCGAGGCCAGAGGGATGGGGAGGAGAACCGCGCGATTTCCTGCGATGGCAATCGTTTTGCGAAAATCTCCCGGCCTCGCTCCGCGCGACTGCTACACCCGCGTCATTTCTCTCTCCAGTGGTTGTAGTGCACGGCGTGCCCCGCGGCGCGGAGCCCCGGCCAGTTTCCGACGTTAAATATTCATGATACGAGAGACCGGCGCGCGTATCTGGGCCATTGTTCCGCCCGATTCTCTCTTTCTCCTCTTCTTCCTGGTTCGCGTGCGGCTTCGACTCCGGGGGCTCTCTCTCTCTCTCTCTTTGGCCGCGCGCGGAGCTCTTTCGAGAGAGAGCCTCGGGATTGTCTCGAGAGTCGCCCCCGCGCGCGGCTGCGTTTATTTATCGGGGCTTCCCGCCGAGATGCGTATCTTTATGCCGAGAGCATCCGCAAGAGCTATCGATCCGTTTGGGTATGCTGATTCGCGCGCTCTTGGTTCTCGCGAAAAACTGACCCGTGCGGCTCTCGAGGGTGCGGAGAAGGTAAACCAAGTGCACAGTCGCTCGCGGTTACGAATCTTTCTGGCTCGTTTAATAAAAATTACGAAACCGTTGTCTTCGCTCTTTGTTTAAAGTATCGGACATATTGAATTATTAAAGTTCCCGTAAGATTTTAAAGCAATATTTAAAAAGTTCGAAGAATGATGGATGAAACAGCGGGTAATCCTTAGAAAAAGCATCAAAACTTTAATGAAAAGCTTGAAGACCTTCCCGAAGAAAATCCAACCGCCCCAAACATCAAACAGCTCGAAATAAAATCAACAAAGAAATTAACTAATAATCGAATCCAAAACTCCGCGCTCTCCTCATTCTCGCTCAAGTTTCCTCGGCAGTCCTTACTCCCAACCACCGAGGAGACGAAAGCCGCGGCATTACGCTTATCACTCGCTCGTATGATTGATTACACGAGCCGTTTATCCTTACGCAATCCGCGCGTTAAGCTCGCGCGCGTCTTCCTCGTTTCGAGGCGCGCGAAGCCGCGAACTGGGTTGAGTCGCTTCGCTCGAGGCCTCGCACTCGTGCACGCCTCGACGCGTCCCGGAGAGCGAGTCTCGAGAGAAGCCAAAGGCAGAGAGAGAGAGAGAGAGAGAGAGGCTTCAAACGAACGCGCGCGGCGGCTTCGGATGAGTTTCCGCGAATGCCGAGTGTAAATCGATGGGAATAATTTCGAGCGGCAAGCGACGGGGAAAGAATTCGCCCGCGGCGGATGGCGAGAACGGGCCAAGTTTCGCTTGAAGACGAAGATGCAGCTCTCCCCCTTCTTTTGAGTCGCCGTAACTTTTCATGAAGAAACGTTAAATTCTTAAGCTCGGGGATTATGCGTTAAGCGTAAAGAAGTAAATCTTTTAAGCTGCGGTTAAGTGCGCGAAGATGTGATATACTCGCTGTTGATTAAATAACTTGGACAATCCCGGGGCTTTTTGCCGCCGTTCAAAATGAAATTCGAGCCGCGATTTCTTATCATAAACAGATATAAAACACTTTGTCCTCGAATTACGTAAATTTCAAATTTCATACTCGCGGCACGATATCGTCAAGCATCTACAAGCAGCTCTCCGCCTCCGAGCTCCCATAAAATTCTCCGGCGGCGCGTTAAATCAACCGACAAGCTGGGCCCGTAAAATCCCCGAGAAGAAAATCCCCGCTCCTTAAAAAGAATTAGCATGCGCACAATGTTTTTAATCGCGAAGCGACGGCGGCGCGCGCGTCGCGCTCGTAAAGCGGCGCGATCGCGGCGGCGGATAACCTCTTCGCCGCGAAAATGACTCACTCCTCCCCCCCCCCTCCCCCCTCCTCCTGCGGCCGCTCTGCTGGGAAAACGCGGTTATTGCCTCGAGGCCGTTGACGAGAGTTAGTTGACTCGGCTCTCCCTCCGCGGGGATCTTATCGCGCCGGGCCGTGAGAAGCCGCTAAGTACATACGCTTGAATCGAACTTAATACGCGCGATAGCATCTTAATGGGGCCGAGCGCCGGAGACCCTTTAAACAACCGTCTGACTGCAGCGCGACTTTTTTCACTGACGGCTCTCGGTCTCTGCATATGTGTGCATGTGTAGCTTGAACTAGCCGCGAGGGATTTCGCGCTTTTTTAAGACTTTCTTGAGGAGAAATGTCGCGGAGATTTTTTGAGGCGCGAAAATTAGAGGGCTCCGCTGCGAGACTATTTTTGGATCTCTCGTGTAAAAGAGCAGGGCGCTTCTTTAGATTTTTGTTTCGCAGTAAGTTTTTTTTGTCAAAACTGCTTGAGGAGTTGAGAAGTAGCTTTACGTTATACGTATATATAGTCGTTGAAATCACGTACAGTTATTTGTTTCTTTAGCAAACAAATTTTATAAATTTATTGGCAGTGTGTTTAATATCGAATAAATAAAAGAGCAACAATGATACTTTTAATCTATTAATTTCAATCAAAGTTACTTCCCAAACAATTGAAATATCAAAACCGCATATCTACTTCATACCCCGGCATCTGAAGCGCAACGCACATAAATTGATCCATATTTCCCGACAAAAATCCGTCGAAATTAGTTCCGCGTAATCCTTAAAAAGAACTGCCGAGCTCAGCCTAGGAAAAAAGGCATCCACTCCGCCCCGCGATATCGTCCTCGAAATCTTGGCATCGATCAAGAGCGCGCGCTGCAAAACTTCCGCGAGAGTCAGAGTCGGTGCTCGCTGCAGCAGCAGCGGCAGCAGCCGGCGTATGTGTATCTCCTCCCCGGGAGTCGCTCTCTCCTGCGACGCTATTAAGTCACTTAAGCCGTCTATCTTTCATCTGTCGTGCGCGCGCGCTGCCGGAGAATCGTCCCGAGATTTTCCCTGAAAACAAAGCTGCCTGCCTCTCAGTTCGTTAATTGAATCCCGGTAATTGAAAAGGAGGCTTAATACTCTATTAAGGTATGGCCGGCCGATAGCGACCGGGATTAAATTCCTCTCTGATAATTTGTACGACAGGCCGAACGCTATAAGGAGCTGATAGTTCATTGACGCTTTCATGCTCTTTTTTTTATTATAATGACAAACTCTTTCTAGATCTGACTTTGTAGATCCCCCCCGTCGCTTTTGACATTCTCGAAGTCTCCTGTTTTCAAGATAAAACAAGATAGAGTACAGTGCAACTCTACTTTATTTTGCGCGGAGCGTAAAATTTAAAATGCCAAAGCAAACTTTTTACTTTACGTAAAAAAAAACCTATACGTATCGCAACAAAAAAAATGACAAATACTTATCAACAAAGTTCTATTCAAAGCATGCGAAAGCTCGCACAATGTAACGTCTTTTCAAAGTATAGCCTCCCCCCTCCCCCCAATCTCTCGTACAATTCAATCGGCCCATTCCAAAGAAATTAGCTGCAAGCAAAACGCAAACAAGCCAAAAGCTTACTTTCGCGTATCCGAAACGAGAGACATCGCGGAAACTTTCCCTGCATACATTAACTTATAAGTTCACGCGCCAACTTTGCCCCGCCACTCCGCTTCCTCTCTCTCTCTCTCTATCTCTCTATTTTCGCGTAGGTGTGTGTTTTTTTTCTTCTCGTTGCGGCCGCCGAATGCATTATGCCTGAAAGCGTCACGTGGCACCGACCTCCCGGCTAATTCCGCGAGTGTTTTTCTCTTCCCTTCAGCCGCAGCCGAGTCGAGAGGGGCAGAGCAAATATACTGGCTTTGACGCACTTGCGCTTTGTCGAGCCGCGGGGATCAACTGAAATACGATCTCTCAATTAATATTTCACTCGTAAAGTTGGCGCTCGGAAATGGATTCGTTTAATGGCGCCGCATTTGTTTGGGGAATTCGCGGCGATAAAGCGGCCCAGAGTGCCTTATTACGAACGAGTTCGCTTTCGTCTATTTTACCGCGGCGGCTCTCTCCTTTAATGCCGTATCTTTTGCTCGCGGAGCAGCGAGCTATTCAGTATTAAATTTGTTTAAATGGAACTCGCCGGCGAAATTGAAACCAGCCGACGACCGCGGGATTTTCTTGCGAAGCGGCGACGCAAATTAAGTGGAATAAGTAAATGAGCGATCGGCCGCGACCGGCGTAACTTTTTTTTTATATATAAGCGCAAGACTGCTTCGGTTTTCGAAACTTCGACAAGAGAGTGTTCCTCTTGAAATTCTGAAGAAAAACTTGCGGCGATTTTCATCGCAACTTGTTTCGCTACACTTAAATTAAATCTAACGAGGTACTCGGATTATTTATTGACAAACAAACAAAAAAAAACAATATTAAGCGAAACACGCGCGCATCCCACGAACCTTTTCCAAAACTATAATGACTCGATCAAGAAATCCAGCAGGGGAAACGCCAAACTCCATTTCGGAAAACCGGCGGTGTGATTGCGTGAAGCAGCAACTTTCAGCCCCGGCGAATTCTTATCTGGGAAATTAGTTCGTCCGTCGGTTCGTATAGCCTCGCGCGGAAAGCCCCGCAGTGTAAGCTCGCTTCCCCGTCTTTCCCGGAGAGCGGAAGTCTCCTTGGTAGTGGTGCAAGCTTGCAGAGAGAGAGAGAGAGAGAGAGCTCGCAGTCCTTGCGCGGGGCTGTACCCGATAATTAAGGTGCTGGACTAACCGACGATATCTGGATTTACGATAGTCCGGCGAAAAGCCATTATGGTCGTAAAGAGGAGAGAGGGAGAAGGAGGCGGCGGCGGCGGCGAGCGGTGGGCCGAGATTTTGCCCGAGGCGCCGAGCGGCGATTAATCATGGCCCGAATTATCTTTGATACGCTCGATATCGAATTTGTAGCGGCGCGGTCAGCTGGGCTGCAGCTCGAGTCGAAGGACTGATAGCAGTTTTAATGCGCATCGAGAGCCACGCTTCGGATTCTAACGGACGGCTGGATTTCGTCTTCGAAGGAGGGGGAAGTCGAATGGGTTAAACAACTATCCACTTTTTTCAATTACTTATTTAAGTATTGCATATTTTATGATAATGGACGTTTGTATTTGTAACAATATAAATTATTCAAAGAATATTATATATACAACACCTTATCGAAGAAATTAAAGTGTTTAAATCTAAGCAAAATAGCTATCAAGAAAAATATTAAAAATTTTGTAAAATCTATGTAGAAATATATTACAACTGTTAAAGATTTAAAAAATTGTTATACAGTTTATATAAGATTATAAAACAATCGTCGACCAACTATCGTTTGTTTAATCTTGTAAACCAAAGGTATCTAATAGTTTTTATGTTAGTGTATAAGAACATTGTTATAACCAGCCTATGTACAAGTAACTACGTTTACCTTAATAGCAATTACTTATATAATTTATTTTCTGGTTTAACAAATTCAATTAAATTCAGTTCTAAGACTTTCCTTTCTTTGACAGTAGGTGTTTTTAATAACCTAGTGTTGATTTGACGTTGACAATTGTTGTAATTTTTTTTAATTCATGGCAAAATTTCTCTATCTTACAAGAACGGAAGAACTTAATAATTAACTGCTTACCAAACTACTTTTTATTTACTTTATGAAAATTCTGTAAATTACCCGCAATTATCCTCAACAGCCCTCTCGACATAAAACAAATTTATGGAATTCAATAACAAAATTGCCCATCTCGCAGCTCAACCGTAGGAACAATGAAAACCCTTGATAAAGCATTACCCAGACAATAATCTCCTTGTAGTCATCTCATCCCCCACGTAAGACACCGCTATTGATTGTAGAACGTAAGATAACAGGCTTTCTCCACTTCCAGCGGAGCTCTCCTGCTGCTCCAATAACCCAATTAGAAATATATTCGGGCATTGTTTCGCGGACCAACGTAACGCCCATTGTAATCGAGAACTTCCGGCGGCTCTCGCGCGTTACAACCGTTTGACGTCCGCGGTCATTGTCCGAGCAAACAAGAAGTATATAAGTCCGAAGAAAGGAGAGCGCCGCCGAAATTGGCGTGGGAAAATTAAAAGCCCCCTCGGCGGCCAATTGTGCGCTGCCGTCAGTTGTCGAAAGCAAGCGAGTACATCCCCCAACCGCTATCTTCGATACGGTTTTTATCTCAGATTCTTGCTGTCGCTACGTTTTTAGGTCGGCAAGATAAACGGTTGCTTGTTGCCGGCTGGGCTTTTCTCTTTCCAGCTTGGAGATCTGAGCCGAGTGGAGATGGATTTTATTTGAAATGAAAAAAAAATGAAAATTATATTTTGCCCTGCGCTGCGCGTCTCGGTCGTTAAAATATTACGAAACTTTCCTAAACGTTCTGGAATACACGGAAGATAGGAGGTAAAGAGCGCGAGTACACGAGTATATACTACATAAATTACGAACTTCATGAAATATATAAGGCGCACTCGTGTGTACAAGTTGAAAAGTGGGTTTCGAAAAGTAAAGAACTCGCCCTTAATTGCAAAGGAAAGGGATTGGATTAAAAGCAGAGGACGCAACAAGGGAAAGGCTTCGAAAGAAATTTTCCGCGGCAAATACGTTTGAATAAATGAATTGTAATTTTTTTTTTCAAAAATAAAATAATACATTGTTTTAATAAAAATTAATAAAAAAAATCTTATGAATCGATTATATTTCTTGGAACAAAATTAAATGACTGAAATAAAGTATACTTGTCGTTTAATTTTTTCATTGAGTAAGTTAACATTTTTAAATTGCAAAAGAATAATTTTTAAAAATATACTTTTAAATTAAAAAGTAGTGAAGTGACGTTAAATATAAAACTTATGATTATAAAAGTACCTGGAAAAACGAAGTTTTTTCCTTTTTGCAAAATAAATTTCTAAGAAATACAATACAAAATAGGTACTTTATAAATAGCATATACTTTATGAATAGCAGTCATCGTCGTGAACCTCAAGAGCTCTTCAAAATTCTTTCTCCAATGAAAGTATAAAGAGCATAAACAGCCTCAGAAGAAAGCCTCGGAGAAAAAATATGTTTCAAACCACATCCTCGTACCATCATTGGAAAAAAAAAAGAAACTAAGCAAAACAAGTTATTAATTCAAATTCCCCCTCGCCGGAAACCCCTCCTGAAATTACAAGCTGTGCAAATCCAGCTTGACTACAAGGCGAAACAGACGATATTACCGCGGAAGGCGTCGCGGCACCTCAAAGGAATTTCCGGGGCATCATCGGGCATGCAAATCGGCAGGGGCCTCTGGGCAAGCCAAAGCGAGAGAGAGCGTCTAGCTCGATCGCTAATCCAATCGCTTATCCATTCGTTATCGCGGCCCGTAGCCGCGGAATGTCGTCGGATTTAATTTCGGGTACGCCGCCCTGGATCAACGATCGCGCCGCAAACCCAAAGGCGGAGAACGAAGAGAGAGAGAGAGAGAGAGAGATCTCCGAGTCGGAACTTCCCGCGCGCTCTTAACGGCCGCGAATAATTCAGCCGGATTCTCCCGCCGATTGGAACATTAGAATTTAGACCGCGCGGCTGGCCGCAGGCGGATTGACTCCCTCGACGCTACCTCTCTCCTTTCGTCGGCGTTTACTTCCGTTCGTCGCGGTTTTTAACCCGCGCTAATTTAATTGCATTTGCAGAAAAAGATTTAAAACAGCGAAGCGGAAATAAAATAGGAGCTGCGCTAGTAGAAATAAGAGCATTTTAAATGGTGTTCAAAGTAGTAGAAAAATGTAATCCTGAAAAATGGCCAAAAAGTAGCCTGTAAATCGACATGTTTAATATAAATTTTTTTCGATTAAATTATAAAGTAAAATTTGGCCAAATATTGCTCAATTTATCTGAACCTGAATTACTAAAGTTTTTGCATGGGCATTTTACCCAGACCAGAAAACTGTGGTGTACCTAAAATGACTTTAAAAAAATATTACATTTAGGCATGGTAGTTGGCCAGAGATTTGGCCAATATTTGACCACCTGTCTAGTGGAATTAGCGAAGTTCTGTTCGAAAAATGGAATCAAAATCTACCAGGGTGCCTTTAATTATAAACCTTACATTTCTTTTTGTTATATTATTTTCCTTTTAAATCAAACAAAATGAATCCAAAAGTGTTCCAAAACTACAATTTAAACCAAATATTTCTTTTAATTGGTTTTGTTAAATTTCTTCATCTTCCTTTCCAGCGGGTGCCTCTAACCAAGTAAAAAAAAAAATCAAAGAAGTGACAAAGTCGGAGGTGCAGGAAGGCAGCGGCGCGGCAGAGGCGCACCGTCCGTTTATCACGTAAGACGCGGCGGGAAATCTGACAGCCCCCCACCCCCCTCACTTCCACGTATACGCGGCGTGCAATGCCGCTGAAATAAAACGAGAAATTTATTACGGAAACTGCGCGGATGCAGTGTTCTACACTCCTCGAACAACAACAGCCAGTTGCCGCGCCGCGCGGCGGCCGCAAGAGACGCTGTTTTATCGACTTTGTTATTGCTCTTACGCCCATTTCTTTATTGCATGAGGCGGATAAAAATTTCAGCGCGTGCCGCCTCTCCTTTTCTCTCGGCGCGACCTGAATATCGCCCCGCTAACTCCGATAGAGCGGTTTAGCTGCAACGGCATCTAATCGTTACATTGATTTATACGAGGATACTTTGAGTTACGCTTGAAAATCATTTTCAGATACATTTTCGCGGCTTCGTTTTTTAAACCACCGTAGTGGCCTGAATGGTTGAATAAAATGTTATTCTGGGGGGTTGTAACCGGTAGCTCGTGTACGTTATTGAATTATTTATTTTCTTCTTCTTTAACTTGACAAGTTATTGAATTTCAAATACTCTAATAAGTAAAAGAAACAAGATGCTGTCAGACAGTAGAAAATGTTATAAAAAGTTTTATGCTTTTAATTTGGTCAGTTTACATCTACTGTCAAATTAATTTTTAATTATACAATATATAAATAATTTATAGACATACTACTGTCAGAACCCGTGCTTTGAAACAGCTTTAAATTAATTATCTGATTTCAATATTTTTTGCGAAGCTAATAATTATTTTAATTCATTCAGTGTTTAATGATTTTAAAACTGAAATTCTTGAAATAAAAATAATCTTGATTAGTAATAAATTTAGATCTTCATTATTTTAATGAATTATTTTATTTTCAGTTATAAACCCCGAAGTAAAACTTGCTCAAAAATAATTGATAGAATAAAAGAAATTTTCTACGTAATTTCACGTGTATACTATTTTATATTTCAATTGTACCATAAATCTTATCCGTAACGTTACCACTGTCATAAAATTTTTTACTTGCAAAAGTCCCGTTGCGTTTAAAGAACAATCATTCCTTCCTGTTAATTTTCACGCCACTAAATTTCCACCATTTCTCTCTCCCACCTTGTTTCCAATTAACATCGAAACGAGCCCCAATCAGTTCCGCGCATCGCTAAAATTCATGCAAAAGAAACCGCTTTTTCATAATTGAGCGCGGAACATTCGCACCCGAAAATTTAGTCACCGTCAGACGCGCGGATCGGCCATAAATCAGCGTTCACTTTCTCGCCTCGACCAAAAACAGGATACGTACAAACGACGCTCCGTCGCGGTGCATCAAAAAGGCAATTGCACGTAAGTGATAAATTCGAAATGTAAAACAGTCATTTTTCAGGGCGCCGCTGGCGGCGATGCCTCAAAGCGCGCGCGAGGAGACAAAAAAAAAAAAAAAAAAAAACAGGCGTCTGGCGACGTGAACAAATGAAGAGTCCTCCTCTTTCGCCGACCGAAACGCGAGAAGACTGCCGGTGGCGAGCAAAGCATACATAAAATATCGGGCTGACGGAAGTTCGTTCATTTAAAGCGTCAGTTCCGTCGCAACTCCGCAACGTCATTGTGCAATTATGGGTCCAATTAAAGAGCTGCGCGACACGGGACGGGTAATGGAGACTTTTAAGAATACTCTTCAACTCTGTTGTGTCAAAGCATTCATCAAAATGTGTACGACACTTTTGTGTCATCAATTTGATTCATTTGAATAATTCTATTAGATTTTTCCTACAAGTTTTCAATATTGGATTTTTTAGTGTTTCACAATATTCTTTAAAATTTAATTTATGATTAAATTAGTTTTTTAGTATAATTTTTTTATAGAATTGGTATAGTCTTTATAGACTTAAAATCATGCCGGTATAACATCAGCACCTAAATATATTCGCTCAAAGAACGTCGACGTTTTAGTCTCCTCTCAGCTCACAACGCTTTCATCAGTTCCTTTCCAATCTACAAGCCGCTATCATGACAGGCTGTCGCGTCGCGTTTTCAGTGCCGCGCGGCGCAGCGCGCCGCGATCTCTAAATTTCATACATCAGTCAAGAGCTCCGATCTCGGCTCATCAGTATCCTTCCTCGAATCAGTAGCAGCTCATCGATCGGCGCGTCGATAAGCTGTCGATCAGCAGCAGCGGCGGCGTCGGCGGAAAGAAGCATATCGCCTCTCCGAGCCGAGAGAAACAGAGAGAAGCTGCCTCTCTCGCGAACGCGATTCCCCGGGAGAGAGGCTCCGAGGGAAGACGAAGCGACATTCCCCCCGGGGACTCGCTCGAATAATTCCGAGCCATTATACTCATCAGCGATCGGAGTGAATTGTCGCGTGAGCGCGCGAACGCCGGGACAATACTCTCCGCCCGCCGGCTGCTGCGAGAAAGCAAATATTCCCCGCGTAATGCGAGCCGAATGTTCGGAGGGGGCTGTGTGCGCGCGTGTACACTTGACGCTGCGTGAATTAATGGAATGCGAAAGGGATAAGGATGTGTTCCGTTTGCTCTTGCTAACTGTCGATTTGACGGGAGGAAAGCGCCGGATAATTATATGAATTTGGTTTTTCTGTAAACTGTATTTTGCTTTGTCGTGGGTTCTTAGTCTGAACGAGCATGAAATATGTGGAAAAGAAATAATTTTAAAACACATTTTTATCCCGATGTACGAGTAAAATTGGCTCTACATTTAAACTTCCATAGCACAATTCGCTCGGCGAATCTTACTCTGGAAAATATAAAAGGTTGAGAATCAGCGACCCGTATAAAACCTTGCACTCCAATTTCCATGCTCGTGCGCCAAAGACGTGTTGTAATTTTCATAAAAATCGAACGAAATGCGCTTCTAATAAATTCTGCAGAAAATTATCCGTAAATCCAAACTTCGAAAAAAAAAAATACTATCCTCCTTCGCAATTAAAATCCAGAACTAACTTAAAGGAATAATCGACTCCGCCGAACGGAAGCGCAAAAGGAAGCAGTCTCGAAATTAAACTACTCCGCGCTGCACAAAGCGCTTTTTAATTGTGAGGAAAACGGGCCGGGGGGGAGGGGGGCAGCTTCTTGGCAGCGGCGCCGACGCTGAGGTATCACAGGTCAGTTAATTCGAGCGCCCGTTTTAAAATACCGCGCGAATCTCTCGAAGCCGCGCGCGCTTTAACGAGCGCGCCCCCGAATTTCCACCTTCCCGCGCTCCGCCGCGTGGAGAGCTGCCAAAAAAAAGGCCGCGCCGCGGAGAAAAGGCACCACCAGATATATACTTGCGACGTGATTTACGGGCGCGCGCGCCTTTGAATACTGTATGTATACGGTTGCGCGCGCGGCCGGCGACGGCTATGCGTTCGGAATGAAGTGGAAGCGGAAGCATAAAGTTTGAGAGTCAATATAGCGCGCCCGGGAGTTTAAGGTTGAGGTATTTTATGCTCGATTAAGAGAGGAGCGACCGTAAAAAGTGCTGGTATATACTTGCGGGGGTGACGGGCTTGCCGGCTCAAATATTCATACGAGGTGTCGCGTGCGCAGTCCTCGGTTTAATCATCGCGGAGTCGTCGATGATTTTTCTATTTTTTTATCGATAAATAGTCCCGATAAACCGTAACGTGAACCTTAATTATGAAATTATACTCGCTAAAGTGAGTTTAAGTTTATTTGCAGTATAAATGTTCAGCATTATTAGATACAGCGACGCGCGCCGTAATGCCTCTCCTCTCCTATAACTTGAAAGCCTACATACCTCCGCGGAATCTATACGCGCGGCCCTTAAACGCCATCTTCTCCCGGAGTCTCCTTCGATTATGCCGCGAACGAGGCTGCACCGATTGCTCCAATTTCCAAGGGGGGGGGGAGGGGGGTCTATCCATCGATCTCTGGACCGGCTCCAGCGCCGATCTCGCGGCCCTGCCAGACCGATATAGCGAGCTCGTCGCCGTTATTTTAGCGCTTTTTTATAAGCTCCGTCGCGACGGATCTGATTCCCGCTCTGCCGCTTTGTTTCACGCTTTTTTGGCCCGCGACGAGGTTTATTGGCTGGCGGAGATGACGTTTTTGGGGCGGCGAGAAATCGGATTTAGGCTTCGCGAAAGTGGAATTTAAGGTTTTAAGTGGTGCCGTTGAAAAATTTTTTGAAAATATACGTTATTGTTTCAAAAAATTTTTGTATCGTGTAACCTATTGTTTTGTGACGAGGGGGAGAACAGGGTTTATTAACAATATAAAACGATTAGAATAAATATTCATTAATTCTTAACCTATTCGATAGGCGCCAACTGCATTAGCAGCATAAAATACAATTTGGGACGCGAGTTCCCGGAATCGCAACAGATGCTGGACGCCGAATTTAAAAGATCTTATATTAATCTAAAGGATTTACCTTAAACCTGTTCTCCAATGATCTCCGAAGATGGTGGTC
Organism: Ormyrus pomaceus; assembly: GCA_900474385.1. Taxonomy (NCBI): domain Eukaryota; kingdom Metazoa; phylum Arthropoda; class Insecta; order Hymenoptera; family Ormyridae; genus Ormyrus; species Ormyrus pomaceus. The sequence goes on from UCOM01000838.1 coordinate 49,204, forward strand.
CCCTGCAACGGTGATCCTCTCCTGCAGGACGATTCCCAGAAACAAGATTGCGCGGGAGCGCGGGCTTCCGATAACACCACCAACTCGTCGGTGGAAGCGATCGTTTCCGCGATCGTGCACGCATGCGTGTTTGCAACGCGCTCGCCTGTGGTATGGCGGCTGGGCGCTATTCCGTATTACTGCGCACGTTTTTGCGCACACCCGTTCGTGATGCGGCGCGCGCTTTCAGCCTGTACTCTTGTGTTGGCGTTTTTTAGTTCGGGCTTCGCGAGTGCTTTTCTGCGTGTGCTCCCAGGACCAGGATTTTGGAGCCATGTGTGGTGCCGAGATGCAGGAGCGGCGGTGCTGCTCTAAGCGGTGATGAAGGGTTAGGTACCTCACCGCTTTTTCCAACTTCTTCTGCTGCCTCGCCCGGGTGCGAGCTTCCACTTCCTTCTTCGATTCTTCAAGGTAAGTACTCACTTGTAAGCTTCTTTTTATTCTTCGTTTTATGTCTCTCTAACCTGCATGCTGTATTTACTAACAATAACACATCAGTGAGAGTCCACGTTAGAGAGCTGAGCTCTTGATACTTACTCTCGGTTACTTTAACCTTTTATTAATTCTATTTGCTCCATTCTAGGTTTGGAATTGGAACTGCGACCAGATATCAATCCTGGAGATGCTTTTCCTGCATGTTCTGCTGGTGCAAGCGCTGCTTTCATTATTGGTACGTATCAAGCTGTAAGCTTCCTTTTAATCTCTGTTTGTTTTGCCTTGCATGTTTCTAAATCTAACCTGCATGCTAAAGACAAATGTATGCACATGCTAACAGCTATGAGAGTGTCTATAAGCAGTGCTTCGACCCTCTCACCTTTGCTCGATTATCTATACTAATGCTTCTTTGTTTCCTCTTAGGTCCCTCTTGCAGACTGAGAGCCAAGCTGATAATCTTGGAGGTTCCTGATGGGTGCCAACAGTCAAGCAGGTAAGTCATGGTCTAATTATCAATTCTTCTTTTCGGTATTCTAATACTTCTTCTTCTTACAGGTCTCATTGATGGTATCCTTGGTAGTTTGTTGTAGGGTATGCTGTGTTGTAAGGATTGTTCTGGGCTGCTTAGGACCCTCTTCTCCTAAGCTTTATCCTAATTTTCTGTAGGTTACCTAAGTCGCGTCGAGCATCGGCTGTTTTAGGCCTTTCGACGCGCAAAAAATAAATACTTTTAAGCGTGCAAAGTGCACGGTTATACATATAAGAGTTGTATCAAACGATAAAATTAATCGCATTTATAGTAAATAAATTCCAATAAAATATACATTCTGCTCTTTTACCAAACATGCATAAAGCATTTTTTAGTCGCCTGACTGAATGTTTAAGCAAAAAATTGAAATTTAAAAGAAACAAGATCGACAGCGCGATGTGAAAGCTTATTTATGATGCCACGTGTAAGGCACTGTTGAAAAAGACGCGAGAAAACATTCCCGTGTTCTGCATAACGGAAACGAAACGTAAAAGTCAGATTCGCAATTTTTTCGATATACGAGCTTGCAAGATTCAGATTTTCAACGATCGCTAAATATTACACTGACATTTTGACAGCTGCGCATGATAAGATAATAAGAATCGAGCTCGAGAGATGAAAATGCAGACTTGGTAATTCAGTAATGGCAGCTCAACAGTTCGTAAATAAAAAAAAATTCTGCTTTCGAAACAAAACGCTTCTAGCTATTTTCTAGATTAAAACGGGACAAGAGGTCGTTGTCTTGCAATAGAAAACGGTATTAAAGAAATCGCTGACGTAAGTTTATATTTGCAGAAGTGATTTTAAAGAATACTTCAAAGAAAAGTGATGCTGCTTTTCCAAAGAAACTATTTTTAAAATTGAATAATTCTTCTTTTATGAAAATTGATGTTGCTTCTGTTCAAACAGCCGTTTTTCGATTGATAAACGACATTTTAAATTTAATAATACAGCAGAAAGCTTGCCATTTTATTCTTATTTTTAATTTCATCTCTACTACATAACCAACAGATCTAATTTTAGGCATTCGCACTAAAAATAACTAAATTCAATGACATCTCGTACTACCACGATCCATAATCCCCCGATCACCCAGGAAACGTGCCTTCGAATACAATCCGAACAATCCCCCCTCAAAAAAAAAAAAATCTTCCCGTCGATTCGCTGGCCCGAGTGCCAAAGTAGCCGTATTAATTTCAGCGGCAATATTTAAAGCCGGTCTTTTATCCCAAACCCGTTCGGGGAATACTGGAGAGCTCGCTCGTATTATGTGCGCGCACGTCGAAGCGCATTGTAATGATGTTTGTCGCGCGTAAACAAGCGGCCTCGCGTCGCGTTTGTATATGCGCGAGGGGCGCGCGCGTGTAAACTCCGTTATTATGTATACGCGCCATGGCGGCCGGTGTTTTATACGCGGCGCGGACTTTGGATAACGAGGCCTCGCTGTCTGTGCGCGCCGATTCTGCAATCACCGCCGCCCACCGCCGCCGCCGCCGCCGCCGCTGCGGAGAATCAACGAATGGCCGGCGACTATTAAGCGGCCGCGATTCCGAGCGTATAAAATCGTTAATTTCAATCATATCTCGTTATTTGTTTCGCCGGGCTTTGCGCACCGCCGTGATGTAATGCGCATTAAGCGGAATTTGTAATTCGGCTATGGATAAAGCTGACTGAATAAACATTCGACTGGGAAAGGCTGATTGCCCATTTTTTTTTTCGGATTTGAAAGTTTTATGCTGATTGCCGGAGTATTGGTTGAAAATCGAAATGAATCGAATGAAATGCTTGAGAAGCTATAGTTCAATGTTTGAACTGTAATTTACTAATACGTTTGTATGAGGAACGGAAAGAGATTAATGGAAATGCGAAAAATATATTCTCTTCTTTTTTTTTTTTTAATTTGGAAAATTTGATTTAAAAATCCAGACTTTTTGTCGAAATTGAAACTTTGGGGACTGCTTAATGAAATGGTACTCCAATGATTAAACTGCAATTCAAATAAACTTGTTTTTTTTTTAAATAAAAAAAAGCGTTTTAAATACATTACAAGCCTATTTAAAAAATCAAGAGAAAAAAGTTTGCAAAACAAAAGTTTCCCTCGCAAAACGTCCGATTCCTTCCCAAGTAAATACAACAGAAATACGGAACTGATCTATTTTTGTGCAATAACTCCTCCCGCGCCATAAGCGAGTGATGAAGAGCGCCGCGAGTGGGTTCTTACTCGCGAGGAAAGAGGCAGAGCTGAAGATAGGAAAGCGCATTACAGGGAGCGAACTGTGTCAAAGCGTCTGACGTCAAGCTCATCAAACATACAGGGACGTTAAAGCCCCGGGAAAGTGTCATAAACACGAATTTCTTAGACGCGGCTTTCCCCCCTCCTTCCTCCCTGCCTCGCGACGCACCGTCAGATTTATACAGCAGGCGCAAAACTTTTTCATTTGGAGCCCCGCCAGGGAAGTTCGCGCCGCCGTAGCCGTCCTCCAATGTCGTCAATACGAGTCTATTATACATGCATGTACACTCGCACACATTATGACAACTTCCGCGAGTATATCCATATAATTATATCGGCCACCGGGACTGTATCGCCTCTCCTCTCCCCGAGGACGAGTTATACGGGGAATATAAGGAAGCCAGCGGGAAGCCCGCGTGCATAAATTATGCGACGATTCGAGGCGAAGTTCATAAACCGCTTGAACGGCTGCGCCGATCTTATACCTACTTGACGTCGTCGAAAGCGTCGGGACTTTTTTATTTTTGGTCATTACTTTTTATTGAGTAAATTGTTTGACAGTTTGTGATTCGTTAAAAGTTCGAAGTAAATTGATCAAACAAGTGTTTTAATTAATAGCGCATTTTTTACTCTTAGCTATCTTTTCAGAAGCTTAAACACTTTATATTAAAAAATTCTTTCTGTACTACATTTGCTCGCTATAAATACATCATTCTTATGACAGAATCCATACTCAAAGTACTACTGCAAACTTGAAGATATACCCACAATGTCCCTCCTCGGTCATCACGAACCCCGAGTATTTGCTCCGACGAGGGCACTCCTTTGACGATCGCCGTTTCCTCGACTCACCCAAACGTAATCAAACGGCCAAGTGAGTACTATGGTCCGTCCTGCCTTGGGCCATCTTTCCCTTGTGCGCCGCTCTTCGCTCCAAAGCCCAAAGTGGACGCAGCCGGAAAACAGGGTGCAATTTTGCGCGATATTCTCCTCGTGCATAAATTAATTGCGGCCGGGCGCCGGGCACTAATGACTAATGACGCGGCCGACGCGTCTGTTGTTTTAGCATTGCGTCGATTAGGTGATGCTGCAATTTATTTGCTCGAGCGCGGTAATTTGTGACCCGAGCCGAGTGGAAAAAGGGCAATTTTCGCCCTCGCGAATTTAGGATGAACAATCGGCTAAGGTTTGAGGTTGACTGATTATCCTTGATTATTTTCTCGTACGTTAAGCAGGAGGTGTTTAAAAAACGAATGGATTTTAGGTGCATTCTTAACTCAAAGCTTTGTATCTTAAGAAACGAGGGCGGCTAAGTTTAATTAAAGTAATCTACCGAAAGTAACGCCATGTAATCTAATTACAAAAGACTAATTACCTCTGCAGCGCGGTGTAAAAAGACACTTTTGTAGCTAAATTTTCTTGTTCAACTTACAGATGCGTTTCTAATACTATACTGAAACATATCTTAATCAAATTCACATCAATGACAAAAGCTCCTCCTCTAAACCTGAAAAACGGCTGCTTAATATTCGATTGAAATATCAATTTTCAACGACACAAAGCTGCACCTTCCGCAATCCTCGCGCTCGGTACAGCCACAATATCGATAACCGAAACGAGTGTAATCAGCAAAAGTGGTTACTGTAACTCGTCGAGATAATAAGAGCTCTCCTTCGCATACACAAATACTATCGTCCGCTTCGGCGGGGGGTGGCGCACTTTAAGCGCTTGTTTACAAGAACGGGCCACTCGCGCTCGCCGGCCGGATATTTTAATTAGGCTATAATTCAATTTATTTTGCGCAACGGCTTGCGCGGATCCGTTCTAATTAATAGGAGGGTGCAAAATCGATTATTCCGGGAGGCGCACTAAATGTCCCTACTGCGCTCTGTCGTTAATAAAGCATTATCGTAAATAAAATGACAAGCCCGCGGGCTGGCAGTGCGACTGATTATATTCTCAAGCGGAAGCTGCGACGCCGAGGATAAACACGCAAATATTGAGAGGGACGGAGGGACTGCTATATACTGCTGCCGCGACAGGAATTCAATTTTGATTTGATGATTAAGCTTATTTGCGCCCTGACCATTTTAGCCTTATGGCAAATTGTAAATTTGCCGGAGCGCCAGCTGTTTGGAAAATCGGCAGGATGCGCAGCTAATTCCCGCTTCGCACCCTGCACAGTCCCCGTTGCTTTGTTGAACTTGGAATCGACTGTATCGCGTGCTGACGCAGATTTCATATTGATATTTTTACAAAAATCAATGAACATTAATCGACGGTGTCTGGGCTGAGCATCGTAGTTCGCTATTACGCAGATTTGTAATTCTTGTTTTTATTCTGACCTTTCAGATTAGATATATATAAATGTGAAAGGGGTATTAAGGAAGATTCTATTTTTTGAAAATCTCTACAATATCTATTACGTAAAACCAGTTCAAAGCAGCGAAATATAAGCGCGCAATAAAATGCAAGAATTTGGCTCAAAAACAAGGCACTCCCCCTCGCTTAAAGTAGTCCGAATAACTATAGCGAAATACACAGCGATAAAATTCCCTCTCAAATCCACGCACCGCAATTTTTCCAGCGCCGCTATATGAACTGCAAACAGAGCAGCCGCGCGACTGCCGGGCGCTAGAAATTGCATTTACATTCGATTACCGTGACGCGGCCGCGCTGATGTTCGCGGGACTTGTTTATACGCGGGAGGGGGATTATTAGCCCTGAAATTCTTCGAGCGCCCCGTTCAATTGGCCCGTTCGAATGCTTTACAGCCGCGACGTTGATGGGCTCTCCGATGGGCGGCGTTTTACGCGCCTGCCCATTGTTTTATTAAACGACAATAATGATCGCCCGAGCGACGCGTAACGCACTTTGATAAACGATAATATCCCGCTGAAAATTGCGGGCGGGCCTTAATCGCGCCAATTGCGCACTGACTCGCGCCGACGACTCGTCGCATTTGCAAGTATAATCGTTCTTTCCACCCGGATTCGATTAGTGTGCGAAGGGATGTTTGGAGGTGTCGATGCTTAAGGGCGGAATATGCGAATTTTAACGGGGTTAATTAATTAATTAGTTTGCTTAATATTTATGAGCGAACCGCGGTGCTCCCCGGATGATTGAAATTTATTCATTCGCGCGTCGTTTTAATAACGAAATATTTTGCACTCTGTGCATTAAAGTTGGATTATTGAATTATCTTTAACGCATGGCTGCCGCGTGTATCACCCGCGAATCGTTATCGAAAAAAATCGAGTCGCGCATTGTTCGGATATTTGTGTACCTCTCGTTTCTCCCTCGCTCTTCGCTTTTTGCTCCCCTCGCCGCCTGCCTGTTGCTGCGACGAAAAAATAACCATTTTTTTTTTCATGTTTAAAATGGCAGATAATAATTTTTTCGCTTCGCCCTTTGTCGCGTCAATCGCGACTTTAAATAATCCCGTTGTTCGCTGACGCGTTATTACAAAAACGTCGCTTGTCGGATTATTAATTTATCTAGTACGCGGCTGATAAGTCTTTTGTTTAAAAAGAAAAAAAAATGTGTCACTGGATTCGCGTGTGCAACTCGATTCTTCATTATTTTATTCAATTATCGTAATCTAATTTTGACATACTTTTCTAATATTTTACAGAGAGCTAAGGACCTCCAAGCAAGGACCTAAACAATCTCTGCGAGGGAGAAAAAAGCAAAAGTAGATTATGTCTGAAGAGCCTTTGAAACCGCTGCCCTAAACAAAGAGAAGCCGACTAACCTCTCAAACGTCCTTTGTTTAGATGACGGACACAGGACAAAGCTTCTTAGACGTGTAATCCACTTTAAACGCTCTTGGACCTGTTGGCGGAATTTGAAGTTTTAAATTGTTATACGTCTTAATTAAACAGTTAACAGTTAAGCGTTCTTGCGGGATTCTGAAACCACATAAGTATCCTCGGCTCCACCGTAAGGAGATCATCCGGAAAAAAAGAATCAACAAAATTGCACGCTTAAATTAATCAAGTCTCTCCGTAAAATGCTTACCACCGTCGCTACATCAATTAACCATTTTGCCCTAGAACACCGTATACTTTTTAATTGAAAGCTCAATAAAATCCCTCTAGCCCATACGGCGCGTTAGAAACAGAGCGCTCGCAAACACTGCCAGCAAAGCAGCCCCTCCAGATTCTCAAGTTTGATGAGTTAGTAACTAGTTTTGGAATCGCGTGCCTGTCTATGATCTTAATTGAGCGTCAAGCCCTGCCCTCCGCCGATCATCATCATCGCGGATCATGATCATACGCGCGGAGTCTTATCCTGTAACGTTTATTCCGCACGCTTCGCGAAATCAGACATCGCGTCCCTCGCGTGCGAATTTCGTTTTTGAATGGTAACGAACGTTAGAAATTGGATTTTCAAAATTGTTGTTTCTATCTTTGCGTTATTTGTACAGTTTTATAGAAATTCAGTGATATTAAGTATTTATTGTCGAAAACCTCAAATTTATAAACGTAATAAAGATTTACTTTCGCCGTTATAATATTCTCGAAAACGAAAATAATCGTATAGACGACATTCAATAGGACATTTACCTGCGCATCAAATTCCCTTCCCTTCCATTATCCCGAATTCCGAGCAGCTACCACTGGTCATCATTTCGAAACGATACACCCCATTACCGAAAATCGTAATAACCAATATAATCCAGACTCAGAATATCCGCGTCTTCATGAAACTCATAACGAACTCGCCGCTGCCTTCGAACTCCCTGCCGTATAAAAAGCCCCACGCGACCGTCCATCGACGATCTACATTACCCCCGTCTCTCTCTCTCTCTCTCTCTCTCTCTCTCAATCTTGAAGAGCGCAAGCTGGAGAGCGTTTACGATGAGAGAGAAAGAGAGAGAGTCGAAGCAGTCAAACGGCATCGGCGGTGCACCGTAAAACTCGCCTTAATTTCGAACGTAAAACTTTCCTCTCCCTCTCTCCCTCTCTCTCTCTCTCTCCCTCCGTATATATACAGCACGCGGCGAAAAACGCACTCGTTCCCGTTTGAATTTTCTCCGCGGGAGAAAGAGGGAATACATGAAAGTTTCATGACGAACGCTACCGGCCCCTCGTCTTCTCGTTCTTGCGCTCGGCACATAAATTGGCCGAGGGAGGAGGCAGCGAAAGCTTCAGGTGTTCCTCGCTTCCTTTAGTTTCTCTGCGCGTCCTCGAGTTTTACTGTTCGTCGAGCGGGTATATATATACACATGGGAAGGGCGAGATTAAATGCAGGAATGCAGCGACCAAAAGACTCTCGACTGCGTGTTTATGTACTTCGGTATTCGATTTCGGAAAAACGACGGCCTTTTTTTGCGCTCGCTTACCTTTCGAATATTTTCCCTCGATGTTTGCGTGTTTGAATTCTGGCTCCCTACATCCGTTTCCCTCCCCCGGCCGTGTTTTTACTTCGGCGAGGGGCTTCATTTGAAATTCGGTAATTTTCTACGTTCGATCGGCAGCTCTTATTTGAAATTCGATAATGCTTTTATAACTTTTAGAAACTGCTTGAATGTTGCACGGCGCAGTTCATCAAGCTGCACACGAAGCCATTATCTGGTTCCTGGTTATATAATATTTACTGTACTTTTAGAATAACTCAACAACACGTGAACTAGAAGTTTCGCATAATGCGAGAATCATTTTTGGTCCGTCAGGGTGCCATTAATAATTCAAGAGGTTTCGAAGGGAACTTACTTTAATGCGTTTTTAATGTTTCGTATGTTGCGATTTTTGCATGCTTTTCTTTAACTTATTATACTTAGTTTTAGTTTTTAAATGTCGAATTTACCGAACATTCGAACAATTTCTTGAAACACATTGTTCAAATTAATAATGCTTCGTTTATTATCTTCTTTCTTTATCTGTAATTAAAAAATAAAATAAATTTTATATTCAGTTGTAAAAGGAGGAAAGAAAATAAAAGCGTACGTAAATATACGGTTATTGAAGAAACTTTTCAAGCTCAATAAAATAATTAAGGCCCATAAAATATAAGAATTTGATTTAGCAAAGTAAATAAACAAATATAATATCTTTACTGCTTGAATATAATTACGATAATTAGCCGAACGATTAGCATAATTTTTAATTAAATCGGTACATTTAAATTAGGGGCGTTGCTTTAATTTGAAACAGTGTAACTTTTAAAAGAAAATAAAAATGTTTACGCTTAAATATGACCATTTGCCTTTACTTTAAGAAAGTAAACGAAGTAGTATAATGGCAAAATATTTAAGCAGCATTAAAAAAGATATCGAGTTTAGTGCCTATAAAATCAATTTTATGCTCAATCGACTGTAAAATTTTACCGTCCACTGTAATAGGTACAGCAAAACATAATAAATTAAGTTCACCGGAATAAATTACAGCGTTATCTTACCTAATAATTTTGTTAAGGCAACCGCCTAATAAAGAATAATCAACAAACAACAGTTAACAGTGCAAATGAGCTATTCACAAGTAAACTGATTAACTTCTAATAAAGAAATGACCATCGCGAAACGAATAAAAGTATATCCCACAGCGTGGAGGCTATAGAATTTTCAAATCTCCGAAACTTTCTTGAAACGGTGAAAGGCATTTCTGCGTCGTCGTCGCCTTCGTTTTTCCGCTAGTTTTTCAGCTCGCCAAACTCCGGGATGAGAAAAATCGGAAATCGCGCGCACGCTTGAATATTTATTGTACGGGGCCAACTTTCAAAGCTGGGAGAACAGGTAGCGCGCTCCCGAAAGTCAACTGCATTAACTTCAATAATGTATGTCGTTGCTTCCTGGAACGACGCTGGCGGATTTAGCGAAATATATATACTGTGCACCCCCCCCCCCCCCCCCCCCCCCCC
>UCOM01000839.1:0-59338 GCA_900474385.1 Ormyrus pomaceus
TCGCCTCGGCCGACAATTACGTGTGATCTGAGACATTTCTTATTTTACTGGCCTAGGTATGTAATCTACTATTAATAAAAAAAAAGCAACTAAACAACTCTCGCTTTACCTGCATCAAATAATTAACCAAACTCAAAGGTTGCACGTGCCCCCTTTCACGCCTATTTTTCAAACCCGCTCGCTATCGCGCCGAGTGAAAAGCGGCGACTGGCGCGTCGAACGAGCCTCCTCTCTCGCTTGATTAATCGCATTCAGATTCAGGCGGCGCGTTAGATAGAGCCTCGCGAGTAAGCGCCGATAATGAGATACTTCTGCTTTCGCGTATTTATAAATATTTATAAATATTACGCCTCGCGGACAAAATCGATCCGCGAGAGGGCTTATTTTTAATCGAAGATTGCAGTGGATTCGCGCGATTTTCTATACGGAGCGACGCTCGAGCGGCCTTCGATAGATTTTCGTGCGGGGGCCGCGAGGCGAGAGAGGAGTAAACTCGGAGCTCGTAAAAAGCGTTGATAATATATCGCGCGAACGGCGAGCGCGAAAACATGTTTTTTTCGCGGCCGACCGAACTGGAAGACGCTGGAGATGTGGTGCAGTCAGGCGGTGCTCGCGATTCTGTAAAGTCGTTGGTGGTTTAGCTGGAAAAAAAGGTTTTATATTTACAACGTTGTTGGAAAAATTTTAAAATGTATTTAATAACAAAGGAAGCGTTACTTCGGAAGTTTAAATTTATTTCTACTTAAATAATATAAATGTGTTATATAATGTTTGGAAAAGATTGTTTCGAATTGCTCATTGTTTGATATTTTGTGAAGTACTTTATTAAAAGCCACAACTAAAATCAGATTTTTGCAGATTTTTTTTCAATATTAATATGAGGAAAAAATTTTATTAAATCATAAAAATATTTTATTTTATTACATAATAAAAGCAGGCTTTCATGAATCATTTCAAAGATTCGAATAATTCCACTTTTATTGCTTTTTTATTATTAACGGTAAAATGAAAGAACAAAAAATTTTTATTTTAAAATAATTCGATTTAATTTCAGGCATTACTGTTACAAAAATATATCTTTAGTTAGTGTCGATTAAATATAGCATTAAATGTATATTCGAATAATGAAGTATTTAATCAATACGAGTTTGGCAAAACATGTTGCATGTAATTAAGTTAATATAATTACGCATTTTATTGATTTATTAATAAATGCTCTGTGAATACAGAAGAAGATTCTGCATTTTTCAAAATTAAATTATAGTCAATAAATTATGCAAATGTATTGACTTAATTAAACTTTGACTTGACAAATGTACGATGAAATGGAAGTGATCACTAGATTTTATCATTGTAAGGCAACATTTTATTCTACTTTCAACACGGTATTTTAAATTTGATTAAGTTTTAAAAAAACGAATATTAAAATTATTAAACACATTAATATTGAAACCTACATTATTAATATAATTAGTCCCTCTTCTCTCGCCCCCGTCAAATTTACCTCAAAAATTCCAACTATTAAAACTTTAATTTCACACCTTGTCACGCAAATGAAATGCAAATCGACAATAATACATTCTCCCGAAAATTATGCGCAACATTAGCGCTTCATTTCCCAAAATAATTTCCCCACCCATTGCGCAACGCTCGCGGCGTCTCTTTCACAATCAAATCAAATCCGCGCCACCGAATCCGGACGCATTCTTGCGCTCGACGCAAAAGAAATACCGGGCGCTCGCCGTAGAAGAGACGAGCGCATAATGAGGAAAATCCGAGGAGAGGGTAGGGAGAGATTATACGGCGCACGTGCCGCGCGCTCGCGGCAACAACCCTCCCCGATTCAAAGGCAAATTAACTGAATTTCGGTCAACCCAATTCGCGAAAGGGAATCGAGGGTAGAAAGGGAAGCCTGACTCGACTCCCGAGCTGATCTCTCCTCGCTTCCTAACGAGCTGCGTGCGCGACCGCCGCCGCGGCTTTCAACGTCGTTGCGACGGTTCTATTTTCAGATGTGCTCGCCAGTTTGCCGATGCTTTTCAGCTCTCTGACGTTGGGGACAATTTAACGCTGAATAAATTTAAATTTTTTCCTATTTTTAACTACGAGAACTGGGTGGATGAATGCTTTTGCTGGTTTAAAACTGGCTGGTTTTGATACAGTTTGTTTTAATAAAGTTTTTCGCAAGAAAATATAAAACCAATTATCGAATTGAGCGTCTGCCAAACGTATTCTTCTTCATTTGAAACTGAAACGTTACGTAAACCGAATAAAGCTAAGTAAATATGGCGAATTTTTAAGCAACAGACTTTTTTTATCTGGTTAACGATATTTATTTTTTGTAACGCGCTTTTTTGCTTTCTGGATTAAAAGGGATTGCTTTTAAATTCAATTTGCGACAGCTAACAATGGTCTATTTTTATAAAATTTCTGACGAAAATATTACTTCTAAAATTAAATGCTACTCTGAACTAACAAAAATGTCAAGCGAGTAACTTTGATAAAGAAGAAAATCCTTTTATTTAAACTAGTTTACAAACAGTTGAACAGGATACTTGACGTCAATCTCGAATTAAACAAAAAATTGTTTTCTTTCTCTTATTGTACCCGGAATTATAAAAAATTTCAAAGTCAATCGACGATTTCAAAGCCTGTTCTTGACACCTAAAGAAATCCAATATTTTTAATTTTCTCCGGAAAATTCTACAATGTTCCAATTTTAAAATTACTTAAAGTTTTTTGTGACATAAAAAAGATGTACAACTTTCCAATTAAATCAATGCAGTAGCAGTCAAAACTTTCATTTGCAAAACTTCACATTACAAAAATAAAATCTCACCTAGAAGTACTGAAAAAAACCCGCATAAAACGACCTTTGCAGTGTAGCACTTAAACGTTATTTCTCATGAATCTTACATTAGTTAAAACCTTAATGTTCAAAAGCCCCTGCGAAAGCCGTATCATCCTCGTAATTCGCCATTGAATAATCAATGAAACTTAATGGACAATGGGGCCCGACGCATAACCGGGGAAAAAGGAAAAACCGCTGAATTTGCGGACAATAAAGCACGCGGCCGCGAATAATATCCTCTCCGTTGACCTCGATACTGCAAATTAATCAGACGAGAAGCACGGCGAAAGCAGGGAAAAATCCACTTCGGAATTTATCTCGTTGAACGGACGCTGCCGCAGTACGATAAAGTCAGCTTAATGATCGTTCCTCATTATCAACCTAATTTCGGTGACTGATTGTCTTGAATAAAGGATTGTTTCGCGTTTATGCCATTATTTGAAACTGAAAAATACTGCAGGGAAAAGCAAATTATGCGGTATTATATACTTTTGTAATTTCTTTTAACTGCATTGTTCGAACGAAATTTGTAGATAATTTTATTTTTCAGCTGAAATATTCAGTTGATTGAAATCCCTTTTACGATACTTTATCTAGAATTTTAATGAATTTTCAAAGCTTTTCCTACTTTTAAATTGTTAAATGCACGGAAGATTTAATCTGCAAGTTCGATTTTCTTATCAAAATAAAACCTTGATAGGTTAATATGGTTTAACCAGTTATTTTTCTTTGAAACTTGAATAATTGAATTCAGAGTGATTGAATAAATTCAAAGTAAGTTAATTTAACTTGTGGATCGACCGAACTAAATTTTCCATGCACTTTTACATCGCCAAGTAAAAATTTAAATAGAATTTTTTAATAAAATTCATTGAATAAAATCTATATTTATACTAAAGTTTACGTAAAAACTTGTTTGGCTTTTGCAGGATAAAAGAAATATTTCACTCGATTCACTTTTATTTCAGTACCAACGGGTTTTCGTTAAATAAATTTTAACAAAAAGCTAATAATTCTAGATTCAATATTTTTAAAACAATTTTACGCGTTTTATCTACAAATCAACTTCTTTTCACGCGACTGCGCATACTTCATCCTGTCGCTTCTACCGTCACTAGAAATCTTCAACTCCTTCCCCAAATGGAATTTCAAAAATAAAATTTGCCCCAAATTTTTCGAAAGACCTCCTTCCTCTGACCTCCGAAGAAGCGCTCATTTTGCTTGGTTGCGCTTTTCACCGCCGCTCGAAAGGCGACGACGACAAGCGAAGCTATATGTGCATAGCTCTCGCGAAGCGTCGATAGTGCGTTTCCGTTCGAGTTCTGCCGCTCGAAATTCGACTCGCGCCGCGGCGACGCGAGAGATTTGAATAATCGGTCATTAGTAACCGGCGAAGCGAGAGCGTAAAAGTTTAATTGACCGCGACACGCGTTAATATATTGCTGCTAGCTTTTTCCGGAGGAGCCGAGCTCTCCGCGGCCTTGATTGAGTTTTTTTCGACACTACACGACTGAAGTAATGTAGCGGAAGGAAGCGCGATGGACTGTCGGTATATGTATGAGCTTGAATATTGTTTTTTTTTTCATCTCGTCGGACGATGAATAATTGATAAGGGAAAGAGATTTTTGTCGCGACGTTTTATGAAGTTGTATTATTCATGCGTATTACTGCCAATAAAGGGGACAGTTTTCGGTGGCCGAGGGAGCTTTGCCAGGATTGCTTGGAGCGTCATGCATTCATTACTATCTAAGCGTACGAGATTGAAGCGACGCTCGAAGTATCAATTTTGGCCATTGGATGAATTACAGGTAGATTGGAGCAACAGAAATGTATGACGCAAATCCTAGGAAAATGGCATAGTTTGATCCATATCTAGATATACGGTTCGCATAGACTAGATATGCACCTTAAATTTCAATGGAAACTGTAATATTTGAAGAGGGATCGAGCGATAACTATTGATTTTAGCAGTGAAAACTTATTTGAAATTTGAAATTTCCACTCCTGGAAAACTGAAAGTAAATCTTTTCAATTAACTAGTTCAATTTGTAAAAATGAAAACGTAAAATAAATGAGATACACTCTAAACCAAATATTTTCAAT
The DNA here is from genome assembly GCA_900474385.1 of Ormyrus pomaceus. NCBI lineage: Eukaryota > Metazoa > Arthropoda > Insecta > Hymenoptera > Ormyridae > Ormyrus > Ormyrus pomaceus. Next base: position 4,955 of record UCOM01000839.1, read on the forward strand.
AGAAAAATTGAAAATCTCCTTGTAATGTTTTCCAAGAACGAATTTTTACTGCAAAAAAACGGTAATAGTTGCAGTACATACTGCTTTTAATAAACTGAAATATTCTCCTCAAAATTATTCATCGAAATAACTTATTCAGCACCAGCAGACGTCAGTTACTACCACTTGTTGCGAGTATTCTTTCCTTTTAGCATCCACGAATTATCGAAGGGACGTTAATTGAACGGCGGCAGTTTTCCTTCAGCCGTGAATTCCAGCTTCGAGTGGCCAAGAAAATTGCACCACCGGTGATAAAAGTTTATGCCGGTCTGCTGGAAGCTCCGAGCCCTTGCTCCAACCCAATGTCGTTAGAGCGAAAGAGAGAGAGAGAGAACCGTACGCGCAAGACAGCGCGAGCAACTTTACCATTTTCGGCGGCGTAAAATCCGCCTGGCCGACTTTTCCCGATGAACGCGAAACTCGCGCGCGGCAAAATGAATTCAGCCGTCCAATTAGAGAAGAGCCGAAACTCGCGTCGTTATTAAGCTGTTGTATGAAATGTTAAGAGGTCGTTTGAGAATTTTCTCCCGTTCCGTCGACGATGTGTGTGTGTACGTGCGCGCACTGTACAATCGAGCCCGTCGAGAGGCGAGCGCAAAATTTAAGGCCCTCGATCATTAATTCGCGCCGCTGGTACTTTAACGAGGCGAGGGTTTTTTCGTCGAGTTTTCCGGCGGGGCGGAAAACGGAGAAGAAGGGGAGCTGCCGGGCTTTTTTTATCGTTGCGCCGTGGACTGAAGTTTTTAATGGCTCGTAGGATATTCATACGAGAGCCGTTCGCGCACGTGTGGCTTCCCATCTGCGATTTAAAAGTAAAACTCGTTATTCTGTTTTAGGGAATTAAACGAGCACTCTATTACTTATGTATATATACACTGATATACGGGTTTTCAGTAGTTAAAGCGTGAAATTTTCGCTTACAGCAGAGGTACTTTTGATTAAAAATTTAATTTTCGAGATTTCGCGTTGAAATCTACGTTTTCTTCGATTCTTTGAAAATTTTCAATTCAATCTTCAACAAATTGTTTAATTTAAAGTAAAGCTTCGAAAGCCGAGCAGCAGCAGAGACAACAAGGCGACAAAGATCGCCAGATAAAAGCAGAACCCTAAAAATACAGTGCGGTATCTCTCAACAATAATTGCCCTCTCTTAAAAAGCCACTCGCCGAGGAAAACAGAGAAACCGAGAGAGAGAGAAAGAGAGACGCGGGGAGTCGCTGAAGATAGCGGGAGGCAACCGGCCGAGAGGAACGAGCTCGTAGCTCCAAACGGTTTTTATCTCTTGAAAGTACTTAGAGGAGCTCATTTTCCATTTACGCGCGAGGCTCCGCGGGACGCGGCGGAGAGACTCCGGGGTCCGGAAAGGCGAAAGCGGCGCGAAGGAGTTGCTCTTAATATCAAGGCGTATATCGTCGGCAGGCGAGGTTTATGGACGTTCGCGCCCGGCTGTTAACTTCGTCCTGGACGATGTGCGAATCGTGCGTACGTGAGGGAGATACTGTCTCTCTCACTCTCTCTCTCATGACAACGGAATTATCCCGGAAGATTATATGATTGGAATTAGGGCGAGTTTATGGGAGTAGTCGTTATTTTTGATAGTGTTCGCGGAAGCGCTTCCGTGTAATTCTGCCATAATAGGGGATTGATGAACAAATTTCGATTCGATGTAAAAAGTTGATTGGAAAATTCGAGACATTTGGATTTTAGTATTAAAAAAAAAATTTCTATTAGATATTTAGCAGTTCACACACTGGATAATTAAAAACGGTTTTTATATATTAATGCACACTATTGTTATTGCGCGGGTAAAGTTAGTCTTTTAAAAATGGAGATAATGGACTTGCGCATAAAGAATGAAGTATGGGTGAATCTATGGGCACATTTTTATTGCAAGAGAATATAGAGTGATTTACTGACCAATTTCAGAATGTGCTCTTGATACTATTTTTACGAAAATTCTGTTTTTTTTTTAAATAAAAACTTTTTTCACAAACCAATTTAAAAGAATTATCACCATATAAATTTTTATAAAAGATTTTAATAAATTATAACGACATTGTAATGTGACATACACGTAGATTAAGAATATTTTAAAAAATGAACGACGAGAAAAGGTTATTACAAACAAGAAAATACATCAAGTAATGTGAAGCTTTACCTCATTTCGTAACTAACCAGGAAAATATCACTTGTTTGGGTCACGGATTTTGTTCGAACTTTGGGAAACTTTTTCTAATGTTAAAATATGAAGGAAGTCGCGTGCGTTCGACTTAACGTACGATTTTTTAACAGTTATCAGCTCTTTTAGCGAAAAGTTCTTCAACTGTTACTTGTAAAGTATTTTAACTCCCGGCATTTGAAAGGTGAGATCAAATCCTATCGATTAAAAAAAAAGACATCTAAAAATGTCGGGAGTTAAAATCCTTTACAAGTAACAGTTGAAGAGTTATATGTGATTAAACAAAAATCGAGTTTTCTTAGCTTTTCGCTAAAAGAGCTGATAACTTTTGAAAAATCGAGTGTTAGACCAAACGCACTCGGCATCTTTTCATATTTTAACATTAGAAAACATATCCCAAAGTTCGAACAAAATTCGTGACCCAAACAAGTGATACTCTCTTGGTAAGTGTCTCTCGCGATTCTTGATAAAATGCGTGCCGCTCTTAGTGCGCCATCAATTTAATCAAAGGGGATGAAAAATAAATTTAACAACGCGGATAACAAAAGCCTCGGAAACAAATGAAAAAACGGAATAAAAGCGCGAGAAAAGAGTGAAAAGCTAGCAGCAGCAGCAGCGCGATACATGACAAAGAAGATGGAAAAAGGCGAGCTGACAATGGCCTCGCAGTGTGCAGGGAAAACTGACATAACCGCCATTGGCAATAAAGGAGTGTCTCTCGCGCCAGCCTCCTCTTTCATAACGAAACTTCAGTTGGACTCGAGAGATATATGACTTTGTACCGAGCGCGGCGCACCTCCTCCGGGGTAGTTCTCGCGCGCGGCTGTGTCAACGTCGTTACGTCGATATACACGCGCCTGTGCCCGACTCGAAAGAGTCCTCGATTTTTTTTCGCCCACAATTTTATATCCGCTCGAACAATGTCTTTTACGGCAGAGGTTGCGGTGCGTTTCTCGGTAAGATATCGTTTAAATAGACAGCTGCTTCCTTTGGAATTGCAAGGAGAAATTGGATTTCCGAGCATATCTCGCTGAGGAATGTATAGGTGTAAAAAAAACGATGTCTCTTCGTTTCAATCGCTGCCCCGATAATCGTCATTGAAAAATTTTCCGCCGACGTTGTCGAGAAAAGCTGACGAAAACGCGCTGCTTCATGAAACCATAATGCTCTGCTTTTTAAAAGCGTCGAGGAAAAGTTAAAAATATTCGTCGAATGTAACGACACGAATGATTACTGGCGCGCATAAAAAGCCCCAGGAATTAAAGCACACGTCGCTCGGCAGCCGCGCATTCATCGCCCGCAAAGCTTCGTCGAAATTAAAATTTACGTGCAATTATGAAAAAAGAGTGCACGCACTTTTGAGGAAAAAAAAACGGCATGTTTCATTCCGCGCTCGCTCGCTTCAAAGTATATTCGCGATAAACTTAACCCAAAAGCGCATCGACGGTATGTAATTCGCTCCATTTCCGCCTTTGCGAAACTCCGCGGGTTGCATCTCTTTTAATTAACTCGACGGGCAACGCAAATTAAAGCTCAAAATTCATTCCCTTTCAAATGCACGGCGAATCAAAATTTACAACACAATGCTAAATTTATGCGCGACTGCAAGCATTATAATAATAACCTCGCCGTCCAGCCAAACGCCCCTACCCCGCTTCGACTAAATTGGCCCACTTTAACGAATCCCCCGTTCAGCCCTACGCCTTACGCTCGACGAGAGTTTCCCGTCCGTCCGTCCTTGTCCTTTCCATGCACAATAAAGCAAGGCAATGTCGCGCAAAATACGCGCGCGTTTCCCGGAAAGTTTTTTAGAGCCCGGGGCTAACGTAAGCGCGTGTATCGACGCGTACGTTTACAGCTGCGGCCCGCGAGCAACTTTTTCCTCGCGTACATTTCCTCCCGCGGGTTATACGAGCGAAGTTCTTAATTCGGGCGAGTTGCCTCAGAGGCGAGTAGCCATCTTTTCTTCGCTCTTTCTTCTCAGTCGTTCGCTTTTTTATACACTTTCTTCCTATTCATTCTCCTCTCTGGTGTCTCGTCGATGCTTCGCGGGAAGCGAGCGTGGCGAGGAGCTAATGTTAAACGTGGATTTTGTTTTTTGATGGAAGGTGTATGATTTGCTTTTTTTTTTATTTACGGAAGATTTGTGAAAAAAAAAACGATTTTTCACGCATTTCATGCGCTTCGCTTTTGTATATTGATTCTGCGGTATTAAAGAAGTATATTCAACGACTATTCAGATTTGTCAAAACTGGTTTTGAAGCGAAAAATACGATTCATCCTACAGTGTCATGGTCGTTATTTTATTGGACGTCTCGTAACTCATATTTAAAAATCCTCTCAATAAATCTATTTCACGGGACCTTATTTTTAATGTATTAGAATTTAAATTTTACCCTAAAATTTTATAAATTTATTTTATACTCTATTGTTATGAAAGCAAATTAATTGACCTGACAATTTCAGAATAAAATATTTACGTAAAAATTGAAACCAAAATTGAAAACAAGTATCTCTCAATTTCGAGCTGTTCGTTTGAAAAGACCGCAAACAAAAAGCTCCATTCTATTTTCTAATTTCAGAAAGCCCTTTCACCAAGCTCCCTCAGAAATTGACTTCAATCAAGAACAATTGTTACGGTGAACCGTATCTTTTTTTTTCATTTTTGATACTCGAGCCAAAAAAACCCCAGTTTTAAAAGCGTTCTAGTGGCGCGCGCAAAAAACAGCGATGCGCAAACGGGGGAAAGCACGAAATAAAAGTGAACCGAAAGACTGTTGCCATGGCGACGGAGGCGCGGATAAAAAAATTTATTGTCATATCGCACTCGCCGCTTACCCGCAAAACAAAGCACCATAAATGAACGCGCGCGAGCCCCCCTCCCCCCACCCCTGGAATGGGGTGAAATAGAGAGACGCGAAAAAATATATAGAGGTTTCGGCTCTCGGTTTTGATCATGACACATCGATTCGCGGGAATCTAAATAATTGCTTGTATTTCATATACACAGCCGCGGGATAAACGGGATTATTGTGGCATCGACTATTCCCAATTAGCTGCCGCAAATTTTCGAAACTCGCCTCGAATTTACTGTTATTGCCTTCGGGAGAGTCGCCCGGCGAGATGGATAACTCCGCGCTTGCAATTGCGCTCCGGCTCGAAATGTTACGGTGTGCAATTAAAAATAAGATTTTGCAATTCGTTTTATTTTTGTAGAGGTGAAAAGGGAAATTTATTTAATTAACGTTCCAATTAAAGTTTAAACGAACATTCATTCCGCGAGCGTGCAGTAAAAAATTGCCGCAAAACCACAAAGTCGTAATTTCATTTTCGTTCGTTTGAATAATTTTCAATAAAAACTTATGCTCAAATTAGCATTCACACCTCAAAACCCGCGTGGAAACATAGCGAAACCGAATAAACTTCAGCGGAAATTTCTCTCAGCGACCCGTCGTGCCATTAGCCTAACTCGCTCGCTTCCGCAGCGACGCAGGGCTGAATTTGACTAAAGTCGTCGGGCCAAAAATTTCCCATACGTTTCTCTTCAGCCGGGGGAAACGCCTCTGTGGAGCGAGGAGAAACGTGCACTCGCCGGTACATACATAACGGCGGCTCCCCTCTTATTTTATGAAGAAAGTTTTCGTAAATTTCCGACCCGGGGGCTGCTGCTGCCGTCGCGCTTCCGCTCTGCGCGTCGTGAAACTTACGAACTACTTCCAGCGGCGAGCGCGCTATAATCGTGTACGGTAAGGAGCATTCTATAAATTAGGCGAGACTGGCGGGGACTAAAAAGGGGGAAAAGTTTCGCTAGCCGAGTGCTTGTTAAAACGTGCGCCCAATTAAGTAATAATGACGGATTTCGTTTTATTTCCGGGATAAGCGCTGATTCAATTTTTGGCGCTTTTAAACATTGCACTTTGTTCGCGCAATCAATTAATTTTTGATATTGTATGATTAGCGAATAAAGAGAAGAGAGGAAAACATAAACTCAGCTTTGAATATAATCTCATTAAAAGATTTACATGATTAAAGCGTACACATAATTAGAAGAAAATAATACAAGTTTCATTTGTGCAACTAAATGAATTATATTGCTTTCGCAAGAACGAATGATCCAATTCTATCTCACGAGCTTGATTTGGTTCGATAAAACCACTTTGTTTGAATTCCCACGTTTGCATTAAAAATGCTACTTAAATTATTCATCAATATCCGATACATTCTCGGTTCTTTGAAATTCCGCACGCTAAAAAGCTCGAACAATATCCAATTAACCTGCAATTTTCCCAAAGACCTAAAAAGAAGGAAGAAATTGACTCCATCGAACCTCGGCAGCAGCAGCAGCAGCAGCAGCAGCCCCGAAGCGATATTTCACGTCTGCCCTTCTCACTCTCAATACTCCCATTTCACGGCAACTCCGCCAGCGTCCTTCTCTCCCTGATACCTCGGCCCTCTCGACTCTCGAGCCTCTCAAAGCCTGCAGGCTGCCAGGGTTCTCTCCCCGCAAGCGCGGGGGGCGGGCACATCGCACAATGTCAGCACGCCGCCGCTTGCGTAGATAAACGAGGTTATTATTTGGCGCTCGCTCCTCGTCGGGTCCGTGTACCTCTCGCCTCCCAAGCCCGTATCCACACGCGCGCGCGCGCACGCCGCACACTCGGACAGTTAATAATTAACCCGGCCCTCGATGGTCGTATAACTGTGTGCTCTCGGGGCGGAGGGGGGGCGGGGGTGCCGTTTACGGGCGCTCGTTAAGCCTCTCGCGCGTCATCCAAGACGGCAATAACCAGATATATTATTTGCACGCTCGCCCCGGCCATTGAAACTGGGAGCCGCTAATGCGCGGCCCTGTAAACATAAGCGCCTCGCCTGGCGCCGATGTAGGCCGCCCCAAGCTGATGCCGCGAGAGAAGGATTATATATTCGGGGGCGGCTTTTGCGCGAGCGCGAGCGCCGTCAATGTTTACCCCCGTGTGGCTTCTTCGTTGGGCTGCCGAGCTTTTTTTTTCTTCTTTTTTTAAAACTAGCCCTCCCGAATGCCGGCTGGGTACTGATGGAGTTCGTTAGCGACACGCTGCAAGCCGCCGCGAGGTCCTTTGATCCATCCGGTGCAGTGTTTGCCGTGCGGCATACCAAAATACATTGGCCCCCCGGTAGTCGAGTGGATTTTCAAGAGAGATGAATTTTTTATTCTTGTTATAGGAGTGATATATCTATTTATACAAGTTTCTTTAGTTTCTTGATTGGGTATTATATAGTTTGCGTTTGCCGAAAAAGTAGAATTTGGACTGTTATGCTTTTGAAAGATGCTCTTCAAGAATTAAAAGTTTTCTCGTGACTCTTCGTCTTCTCCTATTCGCAGCTAAACTTTGGAATTAGCCTTAACACTAAATTCCAAAATTGTTTAAAGCATCTTACGTAAAAACTTTCGAAACAACAGTAGTTAACCTCTAAATGAGAAAAGTTTGATGGCAATAATTTAATGAATACAAGGAAAACACTAACTTCATATTAGCCGAGCCTTATTAAACCTCAGCAAAGTTGAAGTGGCATCCTTGAATTTCGATTGTGGCCGATAATAAATAGCCCCGAATACAGGGAGGATCGATAAATGCACTTAAAAATTTAAAAACTTCCCATCGCGCTCAATTGATCGCTTTTAAAAGTAAAGGAACTTTTACTTGCTCGTCCAATTTATTCGTGTGTGCTTCCACGTCACGGAAAAAGCGGACTAAATAAAGAAATGTGTAAATAAATGAGAGAATTTTTCATTTATAACTTCTACAGCACTAACCGCTGTTCAAACGGAGACTGCAATAAAAAGCTAATTAATTATCCAAGAGAGGACCGACACGCGCCGAACAATTTACTGGAATTGCGGAAATTTAATTTGATTAAAAAGTGTACAAGATATGCGCTAACTTAATTAAAAAATGAATTAAAGAAAACGCCTATTTATATAGCAAGGCACTTTATTTAAAGTCCCAACTACGCGGAACCTCTCTTAATCCAGGGGAAAACAGTAAGAAAAATCCCCATCTCCCTTGGAAAGGCGTGCTAGCCTGAAAAAGAGATCGCGGAGAGCGAGGAGAAACTGAAAAAATAGAAGAGAGAGAAAAACAGTCGGGGAAATGAGTTCCGCGTAAGGCGTCACATTCTACCTCGAATCTTGAGTACAAGACTAGCCGAGCGAGAGCGAATATCCCCCTCGCGGAGCGAAGAAATTGCGGAACGAGAAAGAAAGGGGTAAAGAAAAAAAAAGAGAAGGTATAACACGTCTCGCTCTGTGACGAGAAAAGTCTCTCGCGCGGCCAGGAAAACCCGACGCAGAGTCCCCGACGCGTGTCTTGAATTCGCGAGTAAATTTGCGCTAGTCATTATACCTTCCTCCGCGGATATACGTATGTAACCACGAGGACGAGCGGCGACCCATCGCCGACTTACTTTTAGCTCCTCCTCGTTCGCCGCTCGTTCCCTCTCGTTATTTCAAGCGCGTCGGAACGCAATTCGCGGAATTCCTTGCGAATGCACAGGTGGAAAAAATAGACGCGTTTATATACCGTCTCCCCTTTTTGTGTTCCCTCGCTCGTGAAAACGACTTTAGCGCTTGCACACACACACACACACATGAGTTCTCCGCACTCTGGTGGTCTTTTCCTTGGCTCCGGGGAATTTTCCGCCGTTGTGCGAGATGGGACCATCGCTGGAAAAACTACGAGCTCCGCGGCGCTTTGTATCCACTTATTAGCTTCGCGGAGAAACAGACTCGCAGGAGAGTCTGAAGCTTTTTGTTTGTTGAATGATGTAGGTTTTAAGTCCAGCGCGAATGTTATTGTTTCTTTTTTACGACGGCGCGTTGAAGAGAGAGGATGCTGTTTACGGGATGTGCAGCGATTAATGAAACTTCTCGTGTCGGCGCGCCCAGGAACTCGATAAAAGCTCTCCAGCGAAATGTCTCGCGTTATCGCAGGTTTGAAACGTCGCGATCCTATTATTACATAAAAGCTTATTACCGAAGAAGAAACTTTGCGCGTTATATTACGCTTTTTCTGTAAAACCGCTTCAGTCTCGTTCCCCCGCTTTCCGAGAAAAAAAAACTTTGAAACCCTGATTTCTGCAGAAAAAGTATATCCACTTCGCGTCTGCCCTGCTTATAGTATCCCACTAAAGCGAGTGCCCTAAAAAGACACAGGCGAACTTTCACTCGTAAAAAGAGCAGGAAAAAGTGCGTAAAGCACCAATAGAAAAATATCAAAATCGGATCTCTCTCGAGAAGGTCTTTCCAATATACGAAAGGTCCCTGTCATTTCGAGGAGATTGCCGTTTCGCTCTCTTTTTTCTCTTACAGTACTCGAAACACTAATAACGGTGCGGGTCGAAAATTCGTCTTGCCCGGGGATTTTTCGGTGTGCGTTATATAGAGCTCGAATTCCAACTGGCCCCCAAGACAAGTTCGAGACACTTTTGGCCGAGTAGCTGCGGACTTTGTCGTTCTCTGGCTCCTTCAGAAGAGCCAAGAGAGAAACTGGACGAAACGACTTCGCAAGTTCTCGTCACCCCACTTTGCTACCCCCGTGACTGTATATAAGGCGATACTTTGCGAAGAAAGATTTGCGAAAGTTGGCCGGTGAGCGCTGCTAGTTCTCTGAGTATTATTGCATTCGATGTGGGAGTTGCTATAGTATCTTTTACGTGAATTTGTGCGCGAAGCTTTTATTTAAATGTAAAATAATGTTAACTTGATTTGCAATGTTTCAAATTGAGCGGTGTTTGACTCATCAGGCGGTATAAGACTTGCCTCCCAAGACAAACATCGCTTAGGGCGCTAGTTTCGAATCCCGGTCAGCTCGAATTTTTCGGAGGCTTTTTCCCAAAAAAGAATTCGGATTTTTCAATGACCGAGATCGAATCAAATACCCAGGGGATGTGTGCTTGGTTATCGATGCGTCTATTCTGTGTCGGGCTGTAGGATATAATGACGGCGCTGAGCGCAGGAGTACCCACAGTCGGCAGTCTCAGACCTGCACGAGAACCTTGCCTCCCTCATAAGTTTGTAAAAATATATACTACCTGGTCATTGCGTAAAAGTTAATTAACTAAAAAGGCCAACCCTTCGGGGAAAATATTGAAAAAAAAAATGTTTCAAATTGAAATACAGAGCTTTCTCAAAATTCAACCGTAATATTGCAATTGATAATATATCAACGCGTAAAAGCGCTGAGAAAAATCTTCCCTTTCATCGCCGACGTAACAAATATCCACTACTTTGTACGAGCATTAAGACCTTCATAGAAAATTCGTTTTAAAGCGCCGAAAACGCGTTGGAAAGCTCGGTTGCCTCTGAAAAATCTGTCCCATCAGTACGAGTTACGAGAGGCAAAACAAACATGCGGAAAGAGAAAAAAAAACTTCTGAGCCTCTTCCTGGCATGAAAAATCGAGGAACTCAAGAGAGATCAGGCGATAAAGACGGCGCGAAAAGGTCTTTTTTTTTCACTTTTTTTACCCGTGTCTCCGTAAATTTTCATTGGCTCGCGGCCGTCGACAGTGCAAACTTTTCGATCCATAATCTCGTTTTAAAAATAGGTAGCCCTTTTTCTCCGTCTGTCGGCGTTTTTTTTTTATCGGTAACGACCGCAGAAAAGGGAATTTGGCTCGATTCGCGAAACAATCTCTCCAAGACTGTACTGAAATTCACAATAAGCTATAGAGGGGGGGTCAGCTTTTTCTGCGATTTCGGCGCTGGATATATAAATTTTCTGAGGTTCCACGCTGGCAAAGCAAGTTTCCTGGGGTACGTATATAGATTGTACGAGTCGATTCCCGGGGTTTAGGAGAGCGAGAATCGTAATGCGTCTTCGAGAGAATCTTTAACCCATTTAAAGGAGAAATTGCCCGTCGCGAGAGAGAATTAAGCTGCAAGTCTTTTTAGATGCAAATTAACGATTCTGCGCTGAAAATTAATTTCTCCTTTAAGGAATTCGATAAAGCCTTGGAAATTTTATTACCGCCGCGGATAGGAAAATTGTTATAAAATGCAAAGAATTCAAGATCAGAAGCTTTAGTTGAAAGCGAAAAATCGATTCTGCCGTTCTCCTATTATTTTTAGCAGATTTCCTCGAAATTTTCGTTCGCATTATTTCAAAGTAGCTCTTATTCAAATGCAGTGCATCTTCGAGCTCGGATATTTTATTACAATAAGACTTTCAAATCGTCGCGTACGCTACATTGACTTTCAAAATTTCGTCCTTCCTCGCCGAAATAACGATCCGAAAATCTGGAGTACCGAGCAAAGTCCCCTATTTTGCTCTCCGCACCGAAATCCGAACTCTCCCCACGGACGTCTTTTACATTATTTTGTAAAACTGGCCTCGCAAACACTGACAGACGGAAAAGCAACTCTTCCGTCCGCGTAATCCAGGAGTGACAAAACGTTGTACGCGCAGCTTTTTCCGCCCCCGCGAGTCTCCCTCGAGCTTGCAAAGATGTTACCGGCGCGGAAACACAATAAAAATGTCAAAACACCAAAAGATCCCTTCCGATATCCGGCGCGCGGGATTTTCCATCGCAAACAACCGCGCGCGTCTTCTCCCTCTCTCCCCGTTCCCCGTTTTTCAGCGCTCTATATACCTTTCGACTGAAAAATCCCCGGACTTGTTATTTTCCCCGAGTGATCCTACGTACACATACGCGGGCGCGCGCGCGCGCGCGGCTTCGCGTATCGATCTGCCACATACGAGGCGGCGATTTATCGTTCGGATTAATTGAACGAAGGACGCTGTTGCTGCAGCGCGGCGGCTGCTGCCGCTGCTGTAAAAAAAAGGAGGAACGAGAAACGGCGTAAATCACCGAGGATTCGCGCTCGCAAAAAAGGCGTTCATAAAATTTTATTGGCGGGGCGCAAAGCAGCCGGCGCCTATCGTTCGTCGAGGGCAATGAATGACGATGAGTCGTGAAATTTTTCGAAGGCTCGAAGCTGCAGGGAATCGAATGGGAATCTATTGATTTCGCGCGGGAATATATATAAGCGCGCCGGGCGGAAGGAAATTTTGTAATGCTGCGGGAGGAGATTCGGTTATCTCTGCAGGCGAGTTTCGGAACTTTGGAGAAATTTTTCGGGGGTTTTCCGTTCGGTAGTTTGGAGAAGAGCTTATCGAAAGTAAATAAAGCGGAGGTGGAGATTGTGGATATTGTAGAATTCAATGAATTCTACCGAATGAATAAAAAGATTATACTGGCGAATTTATAAATTATTTTATATTTATAAAAATTGCGAGAAACTAATGAAGCTTTTAAATAATTGCTCTCCTAAAGAGAATTGTGTTTAAATTATTTTTATTATTGTTTTTAATTATGTTTTAATTCAAAATTGCGGAGTTACTACAGTCTATAAATTTCAATATGAAGGCAACAATAATTATAACGCGCCGTATTGTTTATACGTCTGTAAAAAAGTTAATTAAAGTAAGCGGGCTACTATAAAAAGAGCAAGTAAAACTTGAAGGAATTACATTTTTATGCTTTAATTAGCAGCATTAAACTGGAATAAAAAAAATTTTATGAAATAAAATAATACTTTTATCTCTAATTGTAATTTTAAAATAAATACGGCACACCGTAAAGTTTTAATTCAGCGCTTTAATAGGGCTAATCTAAAAATCCATTCCAAAAGCCTGTACTCCCTTTTAAACAGCAAAGCGTAAACATTATAACGACTTCTTTCGAACCATCAGTCCAAACAAACATCCATATATAGCACAGCAACAAAATTTACCCAGCAAACCCTCGTCAAGCCCAAAAAGAAGAGTTAAAAAAGCCGAGAAAAAGGACTCTTCGCTCTGCGAGCGAGGCATTACAAATTCACGACGACGACAAAGCACTCGTTCACCGGCCGACAAATCCTGCAGCGCAGCGCGGCTCCTTCCGTAATCTCCGAAGACGCGTCGGGAAAAATGTTCGTCGCTCGGCGCGCAAAGCGTCCCGTATTATAATTCCGGGAACCGCGCGGGCAAAGACGAGAGCCTTTTACGCTCGACACGCGAACTGACCGCTAAATCGCCGCGGAACGTAGTTTATTAACGAGCAGTCGCGCACGCCGTATTTACTCGATTTTACCAGGCACGGGAGCCGAGCACTGTGCAGCCTCCTCCATTATGCAGGCTGTCTCTCCGTCTCTGTCGGTCGTTCGTTCTCTCGCCGCGACATCAAAAGTGCATCAAACTCGCTCTCGCCGCGATGCTCCGCGCAAAATGCGCCTCGATTGCTCCGAGGGAGTATAGTCTTGCCGCGTCTGGTTCTTCTCGGGCGTGAGAGAGACGGTGTGGGAGTTGTTTCGGGGCGCGGCGAGAGCGGCGGCGACTTTTGCTCTGATAAGCTAATGATGGTTATTTAAAAGCAGTTTGATTTAAGTAGTTTTGCGGAGGGCGTTTCGGGGTTTGCGAATGGTAGATCTCTGTATTTGCAGAATATATACATTTTTTGTATATTGAGTATGTTGGAGCATGAAAAAGTTTTTTGTTGGAAATACGACAACGAAGTTAGCAATAAAAAGTAACCAGCGATATCGCCGCTTTTTTAGATTTTTCGGATATAGATGGAATATTCAATAAAAGCATAAAAAATTCGTGCCAATCAATCAATCCATTGTTTTATGTCAGTAAAAAATTTGTATCTATAAAAAAGCAATACAAAGTAAATTTTTCATTGAAATTCTTGATTATACCGGGCAAAAAATAAATTCTAGATCATCGATAATGCTATATGAATAATTTAAACTGCACATTTTCCGTCTACATATTTATGCGGAAAATAACGTGCTACACAGTTTAGGCATTTCTACAGCCCACTGAATACTTCATTAGCGTTCTTTCATAAAATAGTTCAGAAAGGTTAGCATTATCGCAAGGTCGATTTTTTTTTCTTTTAATGCTTCACTTTTTTACATTTTTTCAAAAGCTCTCTAAAGATTGATGTGACAAAAATAATTTTTTGCAAAATGATAACCAAAAAATTTTCTATTTCAGAATTTTAACTCGAACTTTTCACCGTTTAAGATAAAAGTCATAATTTCTGGAAAAATAAAGTTTACCATCCGAAAACCCTTTCCGAAAGATTTAAAGAATCAACTAACCTAACTTTTGGACAAACCTCCGTCACCTACTTTCCAGCAATTCGAATTTCAGAAAATTTCTCATTTTTATTTTCTCTCTCTCTCTCTCTCTCTCTCTCTCTTCAACGGAACCGCTTACTCACGCATCCAAGCGCACACAAACTTCCGAGCTCTCGCGTTACAACGCAAACACGAAACTCTCACGTCCCACCGCAGTGTAACGACCCTCGCGGTCTTCGCAATCTCGCGCATACATATACGAAACGCCCCACTAAAACAGGAGATGCACACGAAAGAAGTTACTTTGACTAAACGTCGCGTTAGACTCTCCATCCTGTAATCGTTCGAGGACAACTCCAAAAGCCACATTCTGCTACTTGGGAAAACGAGACTCTGAATCTTTAAACTTTCCGGAAGCTCTCTTTCTCTCCTCTCTCTCCGGACGCGGATTTAAACTTCGAGGCGGAGAGGACGCAGCATTAAACTTTTATCGTGGAAATATAATTTACTTCAATTAGTCGGCGGTGCAGAGCGAAACAGATCCGGGAACGATCTCATTATATAAAGATACCGCGCGACGTCGCAATTAAAGCTCGTCACAAAAGCGCCGCACAATGGCCCGATGGCGTTGTCGGCGCTGTTGGCGAAAAAGCAGCGATAATAATAACGACGCTGCGCGCCGAGGACAATTAAAGGGAGAGAGTCGCACTCGCGAGTTTCCAGGAGAAAATCAAGGCTCCTCTTTTTGAGCCATTAACCGCGTGACCGAGAGAGGCGCAGAGGCAATGAAAATAAAAGCGAGCCGCCGGCCGCTTATATACCCCTTTTTCCTTTTCTATAATTCGATCTGGAAATAGGGCGTTAAAAAAATATATAGCCGGGACTTGTACTGTCGATTCGTATCGGCTTCGGTGGAGGACGCTGTAAGCCTCCCCCACCACTTCGACCAGCTGCTCAATCGACCAGATCCTTCTCTTCTCTCCCCCACACCCTCCCACCACCGTCGCGCGTTCCTCTCTTTCTATTTTTCTCACTTTTAACCTTTTTGCGCGAGCTTTCGAGGCTTTATTCCGTCCGACTGTGTTGCTCCCCTTTCTCAAACACTTTTCATTGTTGCATTTTGCACATTAATTTTTCCTTTCATGCACCGCCCCCCCCCCTCCCTCTGTGTGTGCGTGGCTGCATTTTCAGTTCCTCTGTTTTCTCCTTGTAATTAGAACAAGGCGAAAGTATGCCATTAATATTTGAGAAAGAAATATGAAAAGAGCGGAGGGAAAAAAACTCGAGAGCGCCAATTGTTTATTCGTGCCATTTAGTTCGCGGCGCCCAGAAATGTAATTACGAAAATTCATTAATGTTAATTGGACACCTTTTTAATATGGTTCAAAGATACACGGACAATATTGTAAAGAATTCGCGCCGTAAAAGTAACCACTATCTCCGTTATTATATCGAATCCCAGGTAATTAACGTTTAAAAAGAAGTTAAGAGCACCACTATAATCATATTAACGAACATTAGCGCCTTTTTTTCCAACCTTTCATTCGAGCCTATTCAGCTTCACTGCCCGCGCCGCTATATATTTTACATTTTTTTCCCCTTTTTCTTTTACTCCGCAGACCCTTGTCCCGTCTGCCGTATCCACCTTAACTTATCGCGATCGTAAAATATAAAGAATGAAGAGGGACCACTTCGGATTTTACACGGCGCCACGAGTTTATTCTCAAAGGTCACTTATAACTCTTGACGCTTACCATTCAATTTTCGGCGGAAAGACACTCGAAACCGCCGCGTACCGACGCAATTCTCGAAGCGACGATCGTTTGAAGCTCTCCCGACGAAACTTTTCTGGAAACAATCAGTTACCCGCCGCGATCACCGGCATCAACCGACAAACGGTCACGCCTCCAGTCGAAAACGAATTCGCGCAATCAATCCACGTCTCGGTCGCGCTATTCTCCCGCTCTTTCGTACGGCTTCCCGTAAGTTTCGTATTATATATGTCGGTAGGCAGGGCCGGACAGGCAGGCAAGTGAGCAGCAATTTCAAGTGGCGCACTTGCCAGTTTCAGAGACGTATAATTGAATAGGGGAAGGCCAAAACTGACGGCCCGCTCAACGGCGGGCGTTTACTTGCTCTCACCGCGGCAACGATTCACGAGGCAAGCCTTCCGCGCACACTTTTTAGCAATAGTAAGCCGTGACGGGAGGGCCGGAGATTGGCCTCGGCGAAATCTTAATTAAGACGTTCGTTAAAGGCGGAGGCTTTAAACCGGGCGCTTATTACGGAGAAATTAATGCTGGATTTGGCCATCGGGCGGAGGAGAGAGAGAAGAGGAGGGGGGCTATATTTAATTCCGCAAAGGCGGGGCGATGATTAAGCTGAATAAATATTACGGATTGAAGAGAGTGAAGCGGCGTTTTCCACGCTGGAAATTTCGCCTCTTGATTAGATATTGAACTACGGCCCCGTTAACGGGAGTTGGGTTTATTAAAGTATAACTTGCGATTTCGTTAATTTATGAAGCCTGGCCGTTGGAAGCGAGTTCGGTATTTTAATTAAAATTAAACTCTTGTTTATTAGATTCATAATTTTGCGCGGAGAGAACGGAGAGAGAATTTTCGCTCTCCCGTATACTTTACGACACCATTACGGAAAAATAGGAGATTTCAATTCTTCTTTTATAAACTTCGAAGCGTCCGTTTTATATCGGCCGTAAAAAACAAGCCTTGAAACTCCACTCAAATTTTTACGGCTCGTACGTCGAGCGCAGGCAAATGTACTGCCAAAGATTAACACGACGACGGGGGGAGGCGAAAAAGGTCCCCCGGCAAAAAATTTTCCGCAGTCAGAAGCAGAGAGAGCAACTTCGTCTCGACGACAAAATTTCCCGGAGAAAAAAACGGAGCGCGACTCTCCGCTTGGCGGCCGCTCCGCTCAAGTAAGACGAAACTTTATTCCCGTCGCTCGCAGCTGTCATTCAATTTAGCCGATCCCCGGGCAAAACTTGCGCGTCTGCGGCTCGGATGGCTCGACGCGACGACGGCTTTTGATCGTTCGCGAGGAGGAAAAAAGGCACGCGCGCCTCTCCTCCGCCTCGCGTTACACAGAGAAACGGGCGCCTCGCCTTCGACGATCAACCAGAGTGGTAGCTTACGTGTATACACTCGTGCACATGCAGGCTCGCGATCGATTCCCCGCGGACGCTTACCGCAGCTCCGCGCACAGCACAAAAGAGAGAAGCGCCAGCCAAGGAAAGGAGATACGGAAACGCCAAGTCCTCTCCTCGTCGAGAGAACCGTCTCTCTGTGACGCTCGACGTCTCTGTAATCGTTCGCTCCTTTTTCGCCGAGCTTTCTACCGCCGATTTGTCCTTCCCTCGAACTCTGCACTTTCCGTTGTCTTTGTGCTCTCGAGGAGGGCACGCCTGGCGGTTCGTTCGTTTCGATTCGCGGACGGTTGCGAAGCAAACAAAGCGCGCGGAACGTCGTTTCGGGGAGAGAGAGAAATTGTATCGTCCGAATGCAGTTTTCTTTGGTTAGTTTGCGGAACTAGCGTCGTTCGGCTTTTGCGGTCCGATGTTAATGCGGGGCATTGAGTGCGCTCGTATTACCGTTACTCGAAACGTTCAATTTCGTTTTAAAAATCCCATTTTTCAAACGATCACCGCGGAAGGAAACGTCGTTTATTATTTGACGTCGGTGAAACGAGAAAATTGATCTTTTTATAGGAAATAACATCAAATGCGATTTAGACTTTTTTTTATTAATACAATTTAATAAAAGTAGACATCGGAATGCACCATCAATCATTTTCAAAGTCAATACCGAATGACACCGAACAAACATATTTAAGAATGTACACGTGCTCTTTTAGTTTAAACAAATAATCTTCAATGAAAAAATACAGCGAATCGCGCTCAAGTATTTTTTCCATTTAAAAACTCCATCTCCTTCCACGCTTGTACATAAATATTCAGCGGGCGCGCCTTGCTTTAAAAAAAAAAGTGGCTTAACGCTCGGGTCAGGTCGTCCTCAATTTGTCCATTCACACAAGGCTACATAATCGCTTGTGCAAAGTTGAATTTCACTCGGGAGGGATTTAATTCGCGCGAGGCGGTGTCGCGCTTGCGCTCGCGCGAGATCTCGTCGAGTTTTGTGGCCCCAAAGTAAACCTCCGCTGACTTTGCACGTGCTCTCCCGCGCCCCCCCGCGTGTCTCGCGCAAGCGCCGTGACGAGTATAAGCACGAGAGAATAAGGGAGAGAGACGCGCACGTATTCACGTCGCGCGCCTGGACCTAATTTCGCTGGCAGGAGAGCTTCCTTTTCGAACATTTTCTTCTTTTTGAACGCCGAGAGGGGGGAATTTCGCTTCGGACTCGCGGCGAACGGGGATCAGACGGATTTCGATGCGGTGACGACTGTTTGCCGCTGATAAATTTATCTTTTCGACGCTTAAACGGGGCGGCGAAGGTTCGGGGAATCGCGCGGTCTTCGAATTAGCCGCGGTGATAAATGATTTAATTTTAAGTAAATTGAAGCGTTTAAAATCAGAGCTCTCCTCTCGGCGCCGTTGCATATTCAAGAAGTCGAAGTTGGTGCGAGACTTGATTCAGCTGGACTTATTATACGCGTGATAATGTCATTTTTTTGCCGCGATGTAGGAAAATTGAAAAAAGAAGTTTAATTCGAGCCGCCGTATTTCTTAATTACTGCATCCATTACATAAAAATGAAGAAAAGCAATTTTTACGACTTTTGTCCAATGCACAATAAAAACTTTTTTGATTGAAGATTACAACGAAACATCATTTATAATGTATAATTAGAGGATTCATTATCCCCAAACATTTTACTCGCTAATTTACTGAATGTTTCGTTTCAGCACGACAGAAATAATACAATTCTATTTCAACCTTTGTCATTGTCTCTTTTAATTTGAACCTCCATTTATATTACAATTCAAAGCGCGACTCTTCACTCGCCACAATAACCGAGCAGAGGCTAGAAGTCAGTATCACCCATTCGTATACAAGCAAGATTTGCCCTCGAACCTCGTAAAGGCCGGTGGTCTACACGAATCCCTCGAAATCGCAATCGTCATCGCGGCTTACCTCCGGAGCAACGACAACAAAGACCCCCTCCCCCCCAATTACGCACTCCAAGTCCGACACTTAGCGGCGGTCGAGAGAAGAGGCGTTATCGACTGGCTGTAGTCGCCGGCGGAGAGAGAAACTGGAGAATCGTCAGAAAGGCGAGAGGGAGAGAGAGAGAGAGAGCACACACACGTGTGCATGCTGGCTTGCGCAACGCGGGCGCATCCTCGGGAGCTTTAATGCACTCGACGCGCGGCGACAGAGAGGCGAGCGAGGCGAGCGGCGTCGAGCCCGAGAGACACGTTCGAGCCAAGTAAAGCCTCGACTCGGCACTCTTCTCCACCACTCGGCCCAGACCGGCCGACCCAGTTTATTTGAACCCTCTCTCTCTCTCTCTCTCTCTCTCTCTCTCTCTCTCTCTCTCTCCCGTATCCACTTTTCTGCGATTCTCCCTCTTTCCCGCTTAGCCCCTGCGGTCTTTCTCGCTGATTCTCCGCTCTCTCTCTCTCTCCCTCTCGCAGACGTATCGGAGGGAGACACTTCGTCCTACAAGGCTCAAGCCTATCTGGATTTCTATCGAGCCGGGCGCTTTCTTCGACGGGTTAGCTGTGCGACCGGGGAGGGAAAGGTTCGCCGGGAGGTTTTTTGATTTGCATGTCGCGACGGAGAATGCCTGCTGATTTCTGCTCCGATAAAGGTTTTATTGATTTCCTCGGACTTTGATGTTCAATTGGCACAATTCTATCCCTTGTCGCGCTTGAGTTTGCGCCCGATCGATGGTGTGAAAGGCACACTTGTGAGGGGACTATTACTTTAAACCTTGGAGTTTCAAGGTGATCAAATAAACAATATCTTTTACTGAAGTTCCTCGAGATGTAAGCTGCGCAAACAAGCGTCAAGTAGTATAACACCGAGTTTAGTGAGACACTTGCTCACATACCCGGCAATCTCGTTAGATATAATTCTATTCTCTGGAGATTAGCGAAAGCAATCTAATAAAAGATTCGTCCATTTTTACCAGTTCGTTCTTCTCTGACGTTTATTAAGAAACACAATTCTCTGGAAAACTGAATTTTTTCAACGATATTGATGTCGAACAAGCCTTTGACAAACGTGAAAACTTCAAGATCGACAGTCGATTGTTCCACACGGCGGCAGGACGCGAGTTTACATAGCAATACCGCGAGTTTACAAACCTGAAAGCGAGATCCCGTAAAGTCCACGGAAACTTGCGCGACCGCCGCGCACCACCACCTAAGCCCCTCCCCCGGAGAGCTCAAAGCGAAATTCCGATTCTCGCAGAGCCGACGCCATTCCACTTCCTGCGTCCATTAGAAAAGAGAAAATCGAATCGGACGTAAATATTTTCAGTTACACGTCCTCTCTCGGCGTCCCTTTGATTCAGGCTGCGAGAGAGCATCGGCGTCTGTGTGTGTATATACCGTAAAGTGTACACGTCCGGGCAGCAAATCCAATTGCTACGGCCAGCTCCGTACGTCTTCCTGTCCGTTGGATTTGAAGGAGTGACGCTCGCGTATAGCCGTGCAGCACTCAAAGGTAATCTGTCGAAGTGACTCGGCGACTTCGGAGCGGCCGGCAATTCCGACGCGAGCGTCCGCTTCAATCCGGAGAGCGTTCATTCTTTGATCCGAGAGTCCCTCTCCCTCTCTCTCTCTCTCTGGGTTGTATGTACGCGAGATTATCGCGCGGCAGAGATATCCCTTCGAAGCGCAACCCTTTTTGCGCTCGTGGCTTTTCCCAACTTTTCCGTTAAATCAAAATGAAATGTCGTACTTTCGCAGATTAACGGCGCCAGCCAAGCCGGCGGAGGGGGGGAAATCGATTGCGGCCGATCGGGAAAAATGTCATTCGGCTGAATTGAGTCCGTGGGAGAGAACGAGAGAGAAAGAGAGAGAGAGAGAGAGAGAGTTTGCCCAACGGAACGTGTATTCTGCTCGAGTTCGAAATTCATTAAGCTTTTCCGCTGCTGAAGCTTGCGTCTTAATTCGAAATCGCTCGTGCAGTTAACAATGGAAAATTGCAGAGCTCTCTTTTACGGACGTTACTAATGAACCTTTTAAAAACCTGGTTTTCCTCTTCTTTTTTTTTTATTTTACGTTAAAACCTGTAATCAGTGATTAATCAATCATGACGAGCCATTATGATTTCCTCAATATAAATTTTATCTTATTTAATTATACGATTGAATTAATCTAAATCCGAAAATCGAGGATTCGGTGCAAAGCGCGCAGCTCAAAAATCCCAAGCGAGTTTCAAGCTCTTCCAATTCCGGGGGCAATGCGTCGGAGATCAGCGGTGCAGCGAGGAACGTTGTGAGACTTGAAAAATTCACTCCCCCGGGTATGATTTACAGGGGCTCGATGGCGCGCGCCAAGTATTTTTCTCGCTCGATCCTTGGGTGCCGTTGGCGCATCGATTATCGAATTCCTCGCGCATATTTGCGCACCGGCGGCTCCGTAATACACAGACTACTAGCAAAAGGCAAAAAAAAAACGGAGGCAAAAAAGCAAGCAAGAGGGTTGGAGGGAGAGAGAGAGAGAGAAAATCGCGGCTGCACACGGGGAGCTCTTTCGCCGAGAGGCTAATTACAAAAGGGTTAAGTGGGCGCAGCGGCTCGCGCTGAGAGAGCGACATATTAAAATGCCATCGCGCGGCAGCCGGCAGTGCTTTCTCTCTCTCTCTCTCTCTCACTCTCGGCGACCGGTTTCAATTTCGCAGATCCAATCTGCGCTCTCGCCTGAATTGCCCTCGCTCTCTCTCTCTCTCCCTCACTCTTTCTCTCAATTATTAGGTTTCATAGTGTCCCGGCTCTTGATTAATTTTAATTATCCGTCGCCTTTCAATCCGCGAGAGCTCTGATTTTTATACTCGGCTGACTGCAGGCACGCGTGTGCTTGTCTCGTGCTTTTTTTTTTATCGGGGAAACTTATTTAATTTAGCCGCGTCGAAAGGAGCGGAGGGTGGAGCTTTTCAGTTTCGGCTTGGAAAGTTCAATAAGAAGTAGTCTTGGTACATCCATAAATAGCGGGGAGTTGTATACGAAGCGCTTAAAGGTGTCTTTCTTTCTTTGGTTTTAAATGAAATATTTGCAAGTTCTTAGAGGGAGAGTTTTGCAAAAGATTAGGGTACTTTTGAAATACTGAAAAGAGGGATTACGTAAACTTTACGAAGATGGGCATAAAAGCTTTTTTACGCAGCTTAAGTCGAGTTGAACACCTGAATGTTTTATTGAAATAATATTTTAAATAAAGTATACTGTTGTCTTTTAACGCAAACTCGACCCTCTTTCCATCAGTGTTCAGAATTCATTATTTTTAAAAGGTAGAAAAGGGTATTAATTTTAATTTATAATGCCAAAACCGCCTGGGCTCACTGCCCCTTTGTACTTTATTCTACATGAGTAAATAAACCTTTGTAAAATTCAATACAGCATGACTTCTCGCTCGAATAAACATTTATCAAAAATTCAAATTTCCATATAATAATCGACGAAATCGTTTCGCCGTTCAAACGAACGAGCACTCCCCTCATAAATTCGCCCGAAAAGCAGCATTACAAACGGCCTCTTAAATGTAACCGAAAACCGGAGAGTCGCTCCCTCCGTCGCGCGCCGCGATATAATCCCGGCGTCGACAACGCGATTCATCGCTAGGCCCCGGCTCCGCGCACTTATCTCACGGCTCGCGTTAAAATACGATACTCGCGAAGTATAGCTCGGCTGACGGCGCGCCGGTTAAGCGGCTCGCGCGCGCGCGGGGCGTCGAGTCTCCTTACGTAATGGGCGTAAGACTAGACGAAAATTGAGGGTCTCGCTTTCCAGGGCACGCGACTCCATCCATTTCTCCGCGGCGAGGCGGCGAGTGTATTATACGCGTTGCTTTTTTCGCGGCCCGCGCAATAATCTTAGATAATCCGCGCGGGCGTATGTAATATATACGTACATCGCGCGAAAATAACAGAGGCGTCGCCTCGCCGCTCGGATTATTTATGTAAGGGGTGTTTAAAGGCTTTGTCGCGCGGAACGGAGCTGCGGAGGCTGGGGGGTGTAGATTGCGACAGCTTGTCAGCCCGATCGATCGGGTCGTCGGGGCGGCCGCTAAGAGGATCTTATATATCTGAGTGGATTGTTTCTGGAGTGCAGGTGCTAGGACTCGATAAGTCGTGTCTAGTTTCCCCGAGGATCGGACGCGTGTCCGCGTCTACGGTAATCTCGGATGTATATATATTTGGATGTGTATGTATAACCTTCGGCGCTGAATTATTTACCGGCGGATTATTGCTGGCTTCTTCAAGTATTAATTGGATACGTCGGCGTTGATTATCGGAAGTTATAGGTATCCAATTACGGGAGTCGATCGATTTGATAAATTTTATTATACTTTTAATTAGAATGTCCCTCGCGGAAGACGCGAAACTTTTGAAACGTAAAGCTTGTTAACATTTTTCCCAACTTTTAATAAAGCTAGTTACTTCGGTTGTTTTCGTGATAACATGATACTTAAAACTGAAACAACTTTTGCACAAATAATTTATAACTACTTTTCAGTAAAGTAAGTACTTGATTTTCTAAAAAAGAAAAAAGTCCTGAATAAATTTGAAAAGGAAGTAGAAGTTTACTCTGCCCCTATACACCTGCGAAATCGCAAAACCGCCATTTCCTTATTACAAAACGCGGCTCTTTCTCCCAGTCCCGAAAAAGCAGGAAGTCACCATATCCCTGGACGGAAATGTCGAAAGTCCAATTCTGGTTTCCGCCGCCGGAAGGACGGAAAGAAGCTCGCGCATTCGGCCTCATTAGGAAAACGAGATTCCCGGTGACGCGACTCTCGGCTTCGCGCTTTGCGAATCGCGGACAAATCAACACAGAAATGAAAGAGAGAGAGAGAGAGTCCGAGAAAGAAAGGAAGCGAGAATTTCATTGCCGCGGCGCGCGAGAGTAAATCAGTCGGCGCGTACTGGCAATTCGGCTGAAATGAGCCCCTCTGGCTTTATAAATTCTCGTTGCGTTCTGGAATAACGAAGGACGCACCGCTGCAGTCTTTCTCGTCTTTTCCAGTGCAGGCAAGCGGTGTAATTACGGAGCTCTCTTTTTATAATCCCGGAATTTTCTGCGCGCTTTATTCCGCGAATCGACTGGGGATTAAAATATCATTTTCTATATGTGAAACGATTATTTAGTAGAAATTTATTTTATTCGGGATTTAAAGTGTTTACGGTTTACTTTCAATGGACGAAATGAATTCTGGGTTTTAATCCCCGTTTATATCCGAGTAATACTGGATAAAAGGCAATAAATCTGAATGCGAAGGAAAACAAATACGCAATTTACGAACGTGAAATATCTGTTTACGAAGAGGTAACAAGCTACTTCGTTAGTTTTCGTATATAGCATTAAGTTTCTTCAAGTTGCGTCTTGTGTACGTTTTCGCAGCTAAACTGCATAATAATTCTCATATTCCTTTGAGATTAAAATTAAATTCAGTAGACAAATGTATATACGTAAATGCTGTGTGCATACAAGAGAACATCTTGATGCCGCACACCGCGGCTCTATTAACTTTTGCGCTCTAACGAAGCTTCTTAAAAACAAGTTAAAATTGCGTCTGATAAAGCACGCAGTCCATATCTGATGAAAACGAACCAAATTACCTGCTCTCTAACTAAAAACCGAGCTCTCAGAGAAGCCAAAAGCTTTTATCAGCATTATTTACTCTTTATTTAGTTTCTCGGCAGCGAAACTAAGCTCCTTCGCAAATACCCGAGTCGGCGATCATCCCTTATAGAAACAATCAAAAGCCGCAATCATCACACCCCTCAGGCTGTCTCTCTCTCTCTCTCTATCTTCTATCAGCCCGCAAAACAGAGCTTTCACGCAGCGAGTAATCTCCGCGGTAATCGATTCGCCGTCTCTTTAAACGGAACAAAAAGCAGACTCCCCCTCGTCCCCCCTCTCCCGCGTGCCACCCGTCGCCCATTTGACTCGTCGAGCGCGAAGACGCGCGGCGTCCAGAAATCGCCGGCCTATAATTAAGCTCTCCCGACCCGTCGATTCATCGACTCGGCGATAATGCGCAAAAGCCCCGGGACTATTTCCCTCTTTCGCATTCAGCCGGATCTGCCGAAGCGTGCGCGTATTGACCCCCCCGCCCCGGACTCGACAATGGCCTCTCTGACCCTGGTCTTTGTACGCGGCGCCCGGTGTACAGCGGACGTTTTCTGATAGCCTCGTAGTGTATGTAGAGAAAATAGACGGCCGTACACGGAGAGAGGAGCTAATGTCTGGTCGTTTGCTTTGATTTTACAGGCGATGGAGGAGACATTGCCGGGGACAGCGAGCCAATTGTCGGCCTCAATCCCGACGATGACAATAAGATTGGCCAGCTCTACCTGTACAAAGTGAGTATACAATGACTTGGAATTCTGATTACAGCCTGGTCGGGGATTGAAAGTAGTTGCTTTTTCAGTCGATAAACCACCGCGTCGGCTGCGGAAGTAATCGCGAAAATGGTTTTAAAGATAGAGGCTAAATTTATTAGATGAAATCTTTTAAAGATTTTCCGCGACTGTTGCGTGAATAATACATTAAAGCTTGCTTTCGTTTTTTTTTTCGTGTGTATAATCCCCCTTTGCGAAGAGGGAAAATTTCAGTAGCGCTCCTCCATGTTTATTTATGTGCCCGGTAGAAAAAAAAGGTACTGCGATCTAAATTGCTTTATTAGCTCTAAAAAGAGCTTCCTCGAATACAACGATCAAAGTAAAGCAAAACAGACTCGAGTGGAGTAGTAGGCACACTTTGATCATTAATTATTAATAGCGAAAATTATTTACCTCCGCTAAAGCTCTCTATATAAAGATAAAACTTTTTACCGCCACGTTAAGCTCGAATCATTTAATAATTTGCTCTAATTAGACAAAGTTTAATGAACTTATTTTGCTCGCCAGACTTCGCCAGAGCGTTTAAAAAGACTTTAATGCCATTTCGCGGGCAAAAAATTTCGCTTCCTTCGCCAATTATAATTTATTTCCAGAAACGCGGAGGAAAAATTCATAAGCCCCTCCGACGTTAACCAATAAAAGAGCAAAGGCGCCCTCGCGTTCGGCGACTTTAATCGTCGAAAAATGAAGCTTCACGCTGCTCGCGAGTCTCGGGTCAAGGGAAGCCGAGTAATAAATATAAGAAAAAAGCCTTAAAAAAGGTACGCGAGATAGAAATCCTTTGACGGCGAGCCCCCGCAAGAAAGGAGCGGAGTACTCTCCCCGTCTTGTTCTACCCCCTTAAATTCGCCTCTCATCGCTCGGGAAAAATAAGGAAAACGGATAATCCAATAAAGCTCTGCCTCAAAAGATCATTTCTTTTCTCTGCCTTCTTGCCTCCCGCTTGCACTCCCTCCTCCTCCTCTCTCGAGGACCGCGGCTTTTCCGGCTTCTCTACTTCTGCACTTTTGTGCGCGCCGCTTCCTCGTTATATATGTACCAGCGTCTTTCAAAAAATAATCCGCGCCAGAAAGAAAGGGATGAAGAAAATTTGCCGCGAAAAGGAGGAAATATACGGAAGGGGGGGGGGGGGCGAGGCTCAGCGGCCAGGATGCAATCTACGAAAGTGGATCAGCTGCGCTCGTAATCGGGACTCGCTCTGTATGACTTTTGCATTACCGTTTTATTGTGCGAAAGTAATACTTGAATCGCGAAGTCGCGGTACGAAATTTTCGGGTGGAACGCGAGAGGCTTTGTTCTGTTTTAGTGGTCGAGGCAATAATTTGAAAAGAAAGTTTGTTCAATTGCTTTCGGGAACATCGATAATTGTCAAGTTTTCGTCAAAAATACTTTGGAAAAGACAGAGAGGCTACATTTCTTACAAATTGAACGCCACGTCTTTCCGTCGTACTTTACTTTCGGGAAGCTTTTATTTAAGAAACTTCTAACTGAAACTTCAACGTCTCCTTGACAAGTTTAAAATAACGTTAAAAGAAATTTGTTAAAATTGAAATTACTCGTGGAAAATTTGATTAGCCACTCAATCCGACAGACGGAAACTTTTCGTATTATGAGAAAGAATCAGCTACGATAGCGAAAGTTTTAAGTCGCGAGGCAAAACAATTTGCATTAGCAACGAGAACTTAGCAGTCAAAAAACTTCAACCGTTCCGGCGAATAAAGTTACTGTGGCGCGTTTCTTTAACGCAGTGAGAACTCGCGAAACTCGTCGAAACACTTGTTAACAAATCCATTTTAAATGGAAATTCGCGCGGCGAAGCAGGAGTGACCCCCTCGCGCTTTGTTCCATAAACGAGCGAGCTTTCGAGTTTATTAAATCCGTCAGAAGCACGTTTCGATTTCGGAATTTAAAATTGAACCTTAATTTATTCGTCCGGGAGTCGATTGAAATCCATCTCGAGCTTAGCCGCAGCCGCGCGGCGACAAGGCGACTTTGCCGGAACGAGCTTCGCGACGACGACGTCGCCGCCGAAGAGAACCGAGGAAGAAGAGAAGGAGACTTTGACACGGAAGACTTTTTAAACGTCCCTTTCAGAGATTCGAACGCAAACGACGCTTATTGCGCGCTCGAGACAAAGGACCCGCCGTCCTCGTCGCTCTGCGTTAAAAGACGGAGGCGACAGAGAGAGGGAGAGAGAGAAGCGGCCAGCTTCTTCTTCTTCCCTCTTTTTTCTTCTCTCTTTTCAAACGACAATTAGGCGAGAAGTCGGTGTGTCTCGGTGGGCGCGGTGAGATTGTTCTCGCGGCTTTAATGAAGGACCCTCTTCCTCTCTCTCTCTCTCTCTCTCTCTCTGGTGCCCCAGTTTTTTTCTTATCTGCCGCGCCTCCCACGAGACAGACAATTTTTATTTCTTTTGAGCGAGTGGAGGGGCAGAGAGGAGAGGATGCCGCGGCGCCGAGGATGAGAGAAAACACAAGGTGCAGCGCACAAACCGAGCCCTTCCAGGCTTCTCCGGATTCTCTGGGGGATTTTCTAGGTCGCTGATTACGAGTCTACGGTTAATCCTCAAAATTTGAATTAGAGCAGTAAATGAAAAAACATTTTCGTTTCGCTCGCCCGTAGGTGCGAATATTTTGCAGAAATTTAATTGAAAAACTCGAAATAAACTATTGCATGTACTTGGAATATTTAATACGTTGTTCAGCAAAATTAAAAAATGAAATAAAGTATCTAAAGTAAAGTTTTCAAGAAATATCGAAACGGTCGATACGTCCGCCCGCATGATTTGAAAAAAGGAAAAGAATCTCTGCAAATGAGATGAAAATGAAAAGCAAAATATATGTGTACGCGACCTATCGATCTACAGCGACTTTTGCGGATCTGCTCCTCCATATCTCTTTACTTTAAACCCCCGCAATATCCTTGGAAAATTCGCCCGGCAAATCCATTCCTCTTTTCCCTATCGCACCGTACTCCACATTCGATTAGATGTTAAATCGCCGGAACGTGTGCGAGATATACAGTCTTGTGCATAACTTTCGGAATAAAAGTTTCTTAGTCTTTTGTCATTTTGCTTTCTATCAAAGTTATAGCTGATATTGCAAAATCTAAGAATAGTAGAGAACAAAATAAGAGACTTATTATGGTTTCCTTTTGTTTTCTTTTCTTTCAAATTGAAATTCGGAGGTACTTACGGTGTAAAACCTCGAGTCCGATTAAACACGACTTGTATCACTTAACAGCTCGAACGTAAAACGATATTGCTTTGTATTCTTTTAAAATTAAAACATAAAAAGTGATAAATTCACATATTGCTTGTAAAATACAAATGGGATGTACACGCAGAGATAAGCAGATAATACATCTATATCAGCAATGAGCATAAGTAAAGATTAATTTTAAACAGAAATAATACTCCCAAATACATTCATCTCTGATACATTAAATTCAAAAAATCATTTTGAAAGAACAAACAAAGTTTTCATACTTTTATTCTCCACTGTATCGTCAAAGAAGCATCAGGCTACAGTTTTTTTTTCCAAACTATCTTTCATCTATCACTACAGTTCCCCTCGAGCGCACGGCAGAAGAGATCGCAAACTGATGATAGATTTAGTCTGCCCTGGCGCGGAAATTTCCTAACAATGCCGCGCTCGTTTGCGCGAGACGTTCCCCCTGTCGGCGCTGACATTTTTTTTTCTCCTCGTTGCCTTTTCCGAACCCTCCTATATTCGTCTCGGAGGCGCGCAAAAAAAAAAGAAGCGGGGAAAGAGGGATGGGAGATCCGATATCTGTAATCAACCCGCGGCCTTTCAAGCTCTTGACCCGATTTTTCGGCCGTCCCGGGCTTTATCGTTTTTATCGCGTCGCGTTGCAGTCTTAATTATGAAAATTTATAAAAATTTTAAATTAACTTAACGCGCTTGATGAAATCCATCCTTGGGAGCTTAATAGAGCTTCGGCGTTGCTCTCTTCGAAAGTTTCGTTTTAAAACTGTTATTGTGGTTTGTACAAATTTTTTTCCTCTTGACAGAATAATTTAGCGCAGTTTACTTTTGTCAAATTAAAATAAATCTAGACATCGGCAAAGAATTAGCATTTTAAACAGTCCACTTGTTTGCATTCCCACGTAGAAATTCCGGCAAACATCCGCGTTCCCAGCTTAATTGACCATAAATACCGCCAACCATCGAGGATCGCCGATTGATTCCGTCACGGTTAATCCCCCAAAATTCCGTCGAAATTAGCATCGCGCCGTTTAAATTAGACCGGCGAAGAGTCGACGAACTTTCGGCGCGAGCGAGAAATTCGCGCGCTCCGCTCGAGCCACGCGAATAAAGGATTACCGTGTTCGGGGAGGGGCGACGTGCGAGGGCGCCGGAAGCGTCGTCGGCTCTTAAAGAGCGATATGCGCTAATTTAATTTTTCGCCCGGCCTCATAGCGCCGCTGTTATATGCGCATGCACGTACTCGGCGATGCTAATCAATTGTTCCGGAATTACGGCCGCCGCCGCCGCCCCGCCGAGCTCCCGTCTAATTCGCTTAACTGGCTTTTCCGACGCTCCCTTGACACTGAGCGATGCATCATTATTAGACTCTGCTTTTTTTTCGCTTCTTAAATGATTCCCTGCCCCGGCGTGCATATGCCGGATTAAGTGCTGTTGTTTGTCTGTTACAAAATGTAATGTATTATTTACATTTTGATGATGAGTCATTTTGAGAACGTTTGATAAATAAATGATTTGATCGTCATTCACGATTATGTCCGGAAAATAAATTTTAATGAAACAGCAACTTCTTCTTGCTTTATTAAAATATCCAGATTAAGAACAGAGCGACGCTGTTCGTGTAATTTCTCTTTGAAAATCGGTTAAGGGAAGAAGGTACCCAAATTAGACAGAAGGCCTAAAATTGATTAAAAATAATCTTATACCCTCAGTAACACATATCTTTATAGAAAGTATGAAAAAATGTATTTCAATCCTCTCCAGGTATTTATTTTAACTTAGAATGTCAGATTCCCCCCAAAAAAACTATAAAAATACCAAATATCTGATTATCAGTCTGCGCAATGGGTTTCGAAGGACATGTCCCAAATTTTACACATAAGTTCTTTGTATACGACTAAAGAAATCTATGTTACAAAACATGCATATAAGTTCTTAGAATATTTTACTAAAATATATATTATAAATTATTATTAATAATTAAGTTATTTTTTTATTTTTATTTTAATTTATAATATGTTCTAGCAACTTTATGAATGTTTTGTAACATAGATTTCTTTATTCAGACTGATAATCAAATATTTGGTACTTTTACAGTTTTTTGGGGGGAAATCTGACATTCTAAGTTAAAACTAATACCTGAAGTGGATTGAAATACATTTTTTCATACTTTCTATAAATATAAGTGTTTACTGATTGTGAGAGTATAAAAATTATTTTTAATCAATTCTAGGCCTTCTGTCTAATTTGGGTACCTTCTTCCTTTAAATCTAAATATCGCAATTTTAACAAGAAAATCTTTTGCGTAACAATTGTAAAACCTTGACGAGTAACAACCGCATTTCTAGCAGCCACCTTTTTCCCCTCTGTTTTCCCCGTTCAATTGCTCAAAGGACACTTAACTCGCTTAGCGAAGAGGAAGAAAGAAAGAATGAGAAAAAGCGTAAAGTGAGTGCACAGTGAAACCCATTCAGTATCGTTCCTTTTTCACTCGGCTAACTGTGCACTGCCTCGCTCTTGCCGCGACTGGCAGTGAAAAAAAAAGGGTCGCTCGTCCTCGCGTAAAAACCCGTGCAGCCTGCCAAAGTACATGGTTGGGAGAAGCGTGAGAAAGCACAGCCTCGCAAATTTATGCGAAAAAAGAGAATGACTAGCGCGGAGAGCGATGGTAGTTTGGGGCGAATCGAAAACTTTTTTAATTTTGCCCTGTCTTTGACACGATTTTGCGCTATTAGAGGGATCAAAGATTGATTTTTGTTCCGTTTGGGGGTAAAGTTTTCGGAGGAAAAATTGTTTTCAACTGAGATTAGAAATTGCAATTATTCATCCATTAACTCCGGTAGAAAGTTTCCGATAATATCGCTAGAATCTATTAAAATGTCAAAATTTAGCTAGATTCTAGCGATATTATCGGAAATTATCGGAAACTTTCTACCAGGGAAGTATTTTCGATAATCAATGTAACTGGAAAAAGGTATAAAAGTTCATGTAATAAGATACTAGTGGTAGTGCCAGCCAAAGGTTTCAAAGTATTACATAAAAGACAGACGGTACTTGCTATCCAAATTATTCATGGTCTGAAGTATCGGCCATAAAAATGGTCCTTTTCTGATAAAGTAAGAAAGAAAAAGACTAGCTTCTAGTCAAAAATCGAAACGTCAGATTCTTGTATAGATGTTGTATTAAATAAGTCATTTAGACGGTATATACCATCAGTACATCTTTTCTTCAACAATTATAAATTAAAATATTTGTATACTTTTTAAAGATCAACTTTTAAGCTTGTCTACGTTATTCAAATTTTCTATATGCACTTACAGTTTAAAATGAAAATAATGGATTAATTTTTAATCCCACCGTAACTGCAGTCTAAAACTGGAAAAACTTCGCTTTCGAACTTCATATCTGAAATCCCTTAAAACGTAATTTTCCGAACAAATTGAAAAAGTAGAAAAATTTATGCTTCAAAAGGTTGATTCGGCTCACAAGGGAGTTGACCCGTTAACTCGGCTACTGCAGTTTAGAAATATAGCTAGTACTCGAAATCATTTTTCAATACAAAAACAACATTGAAAGTATTCATAAAACCAATTGGAAAAAAAGATTTATTTTTTGCTAGCGATATTAGAAAAAATAACAAAAAAAAATTCTTAAATTTAAATTAAAATCAGAGCGAAGAGTAAAGGGTAAAATTGTAAATTGTAGAGCAATGTCTTATAAAACTTCGAACGCGTTTTGTTAAAATCGATATTTGAAAACTTGCTTCGAGGGTCTTTTGGAAACTATTTTATTTATGGCTTAAAATTGTATTTTATCTGAAAATCATGAAATTGAAAATCAAAGGCTTAAAGCGTTTTATAATTAAATTTTCAAAGTAACCCGCAACATATACAAATTGTTACGGAATAAACCAAGTGCAGCCTCAACTTCAAACAAACCAAGCGTCACCGAACTGAGCTTGTAATTACCTCTACCTTTTTCGTCGGGTAAACAAACTTAGTCTATGCATCCACCTGATTCGCTAAGCAACCTACAATTATGCATACCCCGAGCAATAATTTTTGTCAGCTTAATTGAAAGCTTCCGCTTCAAACTTTCAATTGAATTACTTTTAAGAGCCTCCGCGCCCTGACTTGATTCAATTCCTTACGATATTAAGACCGAAATTCCGCGAGTAAATCACTCAAAGCGAAAAAAAAAGTAATAAACCGAGAAACTGCAGGCAAGAAAATAAGTAAGCAACGGCTCGTCTCCGGCTTCCTCTCCCTCGAGACATTATATATACGTCTCTTATTCCAGCCTTTTCAGGAAAGCGAAAAGTTATTACATCGGCCCACTGATATCTCATAAAGCACACTCGTGCGGCTCTACAGCTCCGACCGCAGCCTGCAGAGAGAGAGAGGAGAGGAAGTCGAGTCGACCGCGATACACCTCATCTATCACTGACTCGTCTCTCTCTCTCTCTCTCTCTCTCTCTTTCTCTCTCAAACTGCTCCTCGTCGTATTTCGCGACGTCGAGTTATATATAGGCTTAATGAAACTTTCACGGAAACCAATCACTTCCGAGCACTTCGCGAAATTCGCCCAAAGAGCTCAGCCGCCGCGTTCTTTTATAGACCTCGTCATTTGCTCGTTATGAACACGTGTAAGGTTTTCAAATCGAGGGAGTCGCTCTGATTAGCCATCTTCTTGGATTACGCCGCTATGAAATTAATTTAATCATCTTCGTAGCAGCTGTCTCGTAAATGATTTTTTAATGGAATATATACGCCTGGAGCAGTAAGTAATTCATTTGAAAAAGCTGAAGAGAACTTGTACTTGTAATGGTTTTCAAATTGAAAAAGAAAAAGCGGCTATATTATCCTTTGGAATAAAACATTTTGCAAAATTTTATGAAATTGCTACATTTTTGCGCAAAAAAAAAAAAATTGTAAGCCGTAACGTAAATCTAAAATTAAAACTAAAATTTACTTTGTCCGAGTAAAAACTTGTTTCATCCGCGCGGAAACTTTATCCGACTCACGTTTCCCTATTCTCTCTGGCGCACGAAACGATAATCCAAATTTTTTATCCACGTAAAACCGTGTGCGCGCGCGCGCGCGCGGTATGCGCGACGCGAAATTTCTTATACGCGCTCAGTCGGCCGGAATGTCTTTTCACTCGTGTTCTCATTTTTCGTTCCCCTCCGCGCGTTCAGGAGAACAACGGGGGCTTAAAGTTTTTTTTTATAGCGGCCGGAGAGCGGCCGAGATATGAAAAATTTTTATGAAGAAATAAGAGAAAGCCGGGGGAGAACGGACGGAATAAAGAAAATTACGCGTGTAACTCGCGGCGCTCGCAGATGAGAAAAGATGTTTAAGTAGTTAAGACCTTTATTGGTCGGACGCGCGGCTCCAGGTGTTTTCAGGCTGCGCTCCGGATCGTTTCGAGTCCTTAAAAGCGCCGTTTACATGTTATCGTTTTATGCAAGCTGTGATATTAGCATGTTGTGCGGGGCGCGGAGTCGTAATTTTTTTAAAGTATGATACTGCGGGCGGGAGCTCGAGTAGACACTTTTTTTTCAACGTTTTATCCAAGTTGCATTTTCGTACTTTTCCAACTTTTAATGAATTCTATTTATATGTAGAAATCCGCGGTAAAGAAAGTTTCAGCGCGCTTTGTCGCGGTAAATTTTTAATTTAGTTTTCAGGGATACGTTGTTATTTATAGTTATGTACATAGAGTTGATATTGCGGACTGTGGTTTATTAAAATTTCTCGGAAAGATTTTATGCTGTTACACGAAATTCGAAATCCGCGAACTCGTTAAAAGTACGTATAATATTCAGTTAAAAAATACTCGAATGCCAATGCATTAAATTTTTAACACAGCAAACATATTTCATTCCATTTAAAATTGAATCCAATCCAAATTTCACCGGACGGGC
The DNA here is from genome assembly GCA_900474385.1 of Ormyrus pomaceus. Classification (NCBI taxonomy): domain Eukaryota; kingdom Metazoa; phylum Arthropoda; class Insecta; order Hymenoptera; family Ormyridae; genus Ormyrus; species Ormyrus pomaceus. Next base: position 39,984 of record UCOM01000839.1, read on the forward strand.
AAAGAAATAAAATTGCTTTTCGAAGAAGTCGTATGAAATTTAAATCGGAACAGCCAGCGTGTCTACGATAATGCCCGTCGGGCGTAAAAATGCAGGCTGAAGAAACTCCGAAGAAAAAGATTGGCAAGCGCGAGAGGCGCGATCAAGGGGGGTGAGAAAAAAGGCAAATGGATTTGAACGCGAGAGAACGAGAATTAAAGAGGTCCCTCGGCGAATCCACTCGTCTGTACGAGTCGCATCGAGTATCCCCGGCCTGTCGTCGGCATGCAATTAGAGGAAAAAACGCTGGCGTCGATCTTCCGCGGCGCGCTGAGCGGAGAGACGGGACACGCCGTTCTTTATTTTTTCGCCCCAGAGCCTTTTTTCTCGCGCGCCGCGCGAAACTTATTTAAGCGAGCTTACTTAAAAACTTTCGGGGGGGGGGGGGGGATTGGTGTTTTGCATAAAAAGTATCGGGCGCCGCACGGCGAAGTTTGCATCCGCGATAATGCAGCCGAGGGATTCGCGGGATTGGGAAGTCGACTCTGTCGTAAGGAGCTTAAGTCGATTTAAACAAATTTTAATTTTAATTTGTTTTTGTCGTCGAGAGTTGTTTGCCGTGTACGAAGCAGGATCTTGGAATGCTTAATTGAGGCGAATAAAGCTTAAATTGTAATTTGAAAATTGTTAAGACAGCTTTAAAAGGATAATTCATCAATAATTCCAATTATCACCAATTTTCTTTTTATAATAAAATAAAACATAATAATAAATCTATAATAAAATAAAACACACGTATAATTAACTTGTTAAAATATTGTATAATGCAACGGTTCTATCATTGGAAAAGTTAATTATTAATTTGATTATCGTACCTTTTTTGGAAAATAAAAGCACCAATACAGGCAAGACAATAACATTGTATTATCGATGCATTAAGTTTGAATTAGACACCTTCCATAATCCAACTTATTCTTTATAAATATAAATAAGTCTGCAAACATAAAAAATATAATATTTATTTAATATGTATTTTTATAAATTTTTTTTTTTAATACTTATTTTTAATTTAAAAACAAATAATAAGCGAAAGATACTCGGAGTTCGACAAAAAAAACTAGGTCACCGTTGCACAAAGTCCCAAGTAAGCCCTTAGTGTTGTCAGAAACACTCGTATCTTTTACACGAGAAAGCAAGCTTTAATAAAAGAAGGAAAAAAAATTATTAAATGACATTTCAAAACTCCAGGAAATTGAGAAAACTCGCGTTTCCCACAAAATATACATAGCAAACTCAAGTACAAAATCCGCTATTTTCCAAACCAAGACCTTATAACCCGAAACTCGAACCAACACTAACCCGACGGCAATTCGCTTTCCCTTCCCGCAGGAGGATCTGCCGGATCGACCGACGATCCCGACGATCCTCAAGACGATATCGGAGTACAGCGTGTCGATACCGGCGGCGGCGGACCCGGATGCGAAGCCCGCGCCGGCCACCGGGGGCAAGCCCGGTGGCGCCCGCATGGGCACCCTCATCGGCGTCTACCTGCCCTGCATACAGAACATCTTCGGCGTCATCCTCTTCATTCGGCTGACCTGGGTGGTCGGCACAGCCGGAGCGATCCAGGGCTTCCTCATCGTTTTTTGCTGCTGCTGCGTCGTGAGTATTAAAGAGAACCCACACTTTGCCTGTGGACACTTTGCTTTGTCGAGAAAAGTTTGAGAAGGGAGAGCTAGCTCTGCGTTCGATGTCGCTTTTTGTATCGTTTAATTGGAAAATATTGGCGCGGACTGCGAGACGAGCGTGCAATTGAGGGCTCCTGAATTTCAGCCCGGGACGAAGGGTGAAGTGTTGACGGCCCCCTTAATGGACCGATGCCGACTGGTGGTAAATGAATTGGCCGTAAAATCGAGGAAACGCTTTTGATTACTTTCTTACTTTGAGACGTAGCTTCGCAAAGTTGCCTTTCAGTTGCCGCGACCAACCATAAGAGATTTTTCTCGAAATTCAGCTATCCTTCTGAAAACAAAACCATCACCTATTTCTACCAATTAATCTTTTCGGCGGACAAAAATCTAAAGCAAAGTGCCCAGGCAGAGGTTAATTAATCCCCGTTCACCCAGGGAACTAACAGTTTTCCGGCTTGCGTTGCAGACGCTGTTAACGGCGATCAGCATGAGCGCGATAGCGACGAACGGCGTGGTGCCAGCGGGAGGCTCCTACTTCATGATATCCAGAAGCTTGGGGCCGGAATTCGGCGGCGCCGTGGGGATGCTCTTCTACACGGGCACGACCCTGGCCGCCGCCATGTACATCATCGGCGCCGTCGAGATCGTCCTGGTATGCGAGAGTCTCTCACCCCCTTCCTCCCCGTTGTTTATACTCGCGGTAAATCACGCCCCGTTCATTTAGCTTAGCGCCGACGGCTGTTTCGACTGGGTTAATTATTGCTTTGCTGGTCGAAACGGCAGTCGGTTTGGGAGGGGATAAAAGTTTTTGGAGTGGGGTTTTATATATATTTTTTGTCGGCGTTTACGCTTGATATTTTTCTAATTTAAAAAGTTGACGGCGACGTGATTTATGTGTGTTGCGAGTTAACGGCTTGTCGGGGGATCACAAATCATGTTTCTTCGACCCCGTTTCAGACGTATATGGCACCGTCGCTGAGTATATTTGGGGACTTCACGAAAGACGCAAGCATAATGTACAACAATTTTCGGGTTTACGGAACGTGTCTGCTTGTGGTTATGGGTACCATTGTATTCGTCGGCGTGAAATTCGTCAATAAATTCGCCTCGGTAGCTTTGGCCTGCGTCATCTTGTCCATCATCGCCGTCTACGTCGGCTTGTTTTACAACATCAACGGCAACGACAAGCTCAAGTAAGTGCAGATAATCTTTTTTTTTCAGGAAAGAAATCTCAAAAGTCTGCTAAAAAAAAGTAAATGATTAACAATATACGTTTTCATTCAGACGCTGATAAATCCGTATCTTTAGCAACACCCTGCACTGAGAAAAGAATTTCTTGAAATCAAAGAGATCTTCATTGCGGGCAATCGGTTAAATATTTTTTTGATTCAAAAGAGTTTCTTTAAAAAAAGAAAATTTCTATCCATTAAAAAAGGGTTTCTTTGAATTAAAGAATGTTTTTTTTGAATCAAAAAAATATTTAACCGATTGACCGCAATGAAGATTTCCTTGATTTGGAGAAATTTTTTTCTCAATGTGATAATAACATATATATGTATACCCAGTTTTTACGAAGAACAAATTGCACTTTAATTCCACTATAGTAAAAAAAAGTGATAAAAATCTTTTACCTCCTATTTGACGAAATAATAATTGAGTGCTCTCGTAGTTAGTAATTATATTAATTGCTCTTGGCGAGCCTCCGCACTGAAAGTAAATGACTGATTGATACCTGGGCGAAATGTCGCCATAAAGGCACCTCGCCGAATGTGACCCCCCGGCCGTACATAGATATATCGTTTCTATCACCATTTAATCCTCGCTGATCGCGTGAGTGTCCCGCGCGCGCTTATTACTATGGCTCATCGGCTTCCATTAACCGCTTTATACATGTCGGAGAGCGTGTGTTTATGCGCGCTACTCGACCATTATTTGCGTTCCGTTCTCTAGTTTTTGCTGACTCGCACTCGGGCACGAACGCGCTCGATGCTTCGCGATATTTTGGAGCTAGAAATATCTTCGGGAGAGAAATTTTGAAGCATCGAATTCATTTAAATTGAAAATCGATACTGTTCGAAAGCTTAATTGGAAATGTACAAATCGAGTTTTAGCATTTTTAGAAAAATACACTGTCCGAAGTACATCTGAAAATTTCGAAATCTCTGCGCAGTCATTTAAAACCTATAAAAACAAACAAAAATCAGAATAATAAAACGAAGGAAACAGCAACTTCTAAGAATACCAAATAAGCTCGACCGGACGCCTGTCTCGAATTCCCCCCGTTCCTCCGCAGAAACTAGAGCGATTGCACAATAGCGCACTTGATAAAGCAGAAAAATAAGAAAATAGCAGGAAGACGCGGGGCGGACATCGCGTCTGAATGAAGGCGTAATGACACGCCGAGGGGACTGTCGAGCGAGATGCGCAATATAATAACGGCGTCGTTCGCGTCTCTCTGCCGCTTGCAGGATGTGCATCCTCGGTAAGAGGCTGCTGAAGGACATCGACGTGTTGGGTAACTGCACCAAGTTCTCGGCGGGCTTGAACGAGAGCTTCTGCGAGAGCTTCCGGGGCCGTCAGTGCGATCCTTACTACGTGCAGAACAACGTCACGATCGTCAACGGTATTCGGGGATTGGCCAGCGGTGTTTTCTTAGGTAGGTGTTACCGAGGCTCCCGATTGGCTTCGCAATCAATGAAAAGTTTTTGTTTTGAAAGTACAGTAAATTCCTGCTTTGGGGGTTAAAATAAAGTATTCTCGTCGTGTCTTGCGAAACTTTATTGGTGTTTGAAAATAATTATTAAGCTTAATTTACATCGATAAATAACGTTATCGGGGTTCATTATTTGCCTTCCATTTGAAATGCGTCGATTCAATTTTATTCTTGTGTGCAGAAAATCTTATGAGCAGTTTCCAAGAGGATGGTCAATTTATCGCCTATGGACACGATCCGAAGGATGTTGATTTTATGGGTGGAAAGCCGTACAATCAAATTCAAGTTGATTTGACAACAACCTTCACCATCCTCATCGGCATCTTCTTCCCTTCGGTAACGGGTAAGAAAACATTCAATTCCCATTGTCAAATTATAGCATATTGAATTGAAAAATATTTATTAAATCACAGCAATTTAATCTATCTATACTCATGAAACTCTTTATAAGACTAAAAATTGTTACTTATTTAGAATGCAATAAGATGCTACAGATAGTTGATTCGTTGATTCCCCAGGCATCATGGCCGGCTCGAACCGTTCCGGCGACTTGGCCGACGCGCAAAAGTCCATCCCAGTCGGGACGATCTGCGCGATCCTGACCACCTCGGTGGTCTACCTGTCCTGCGTGCTCCTGTTCGCCGGTACGGTGGACAACCTGCTGCTGCGAGACAAGTTCGGCCAGAGCATCGGCGGCCGCCTGGTGGTGGCCAACATAGCCTGGCCGAACGAGTGGGTGATCCTGGTGGGCTCGTTCCTGTCGACCCTCGGCGCCGGGCTCCAGTCGCTGACCGGCGCCCCGAGGCTGCTGCAGGCCATCGCCAAGGACGAGATAATACCGTTCCTCAGCCCGTTCGCCAAGAGCTCGCGCCGCGGCGAGCCGACCCGCGCCCTCATCCTCACCTGCCTCATCTGCCAGTGCGGCATTCTTCTGGGCAACGTTGACTACTTGGCGCCGCTGCTCTCCATGTTCTTCCTCATGTGCTACGGCTTCGTCAACCTCGCCTGCGCCGTGCAGACGCTCCTGCGCACGCCCAACTGGAGACCGAGATTCAAGTGAGTGTCGGAGGCTGCTTTTTAATTGATTTTTGTTTTCGTTCGCGGACGGGGTTTTAGCAGGCAGGGAGCGGATAAACTTTAGTTTACGAGGTTGACTTTTGTCGTACACTTTACACAGATGTTTGCTTCAAATTAAAATTTTTATCGTTCAAGGACAGGAGTGGACCAACTAGGTCGGAAAACATTTACTGGTGCTGCTGATAGAAAAAAATACATAAAAAAATATGGCATGAATATTTCATGTAATTTAGATATTTTTCGAAAAAATCAGTAAAGTGTACAGGGATTGTTTTATTATTTATAAAAATACATCGTAAATTTTTAGTAAATCAAATTTTCAAAATTACGTTATCGTCTTACGTTTAATTGCACGAAAACTCGATACTTGACTGAAAACTGACTCTACTCACGCATCGACCTTCGTGAAACAACTTGATATTAAACCTGAGATTCTCAATTAAATAAAAAATTACATGGAAACGTGCACTTAATGTTTTATAATAACTGCATACCATGTAGATATAACAATTTCGATTAAATCAGTAAAAACTCTATACATTTTTTGCGAAAATTTAAAATAAAGTAATAAGAACTCAAATAAAAAATTTCAAACTTTGTAAGAAGAAACACAAAGAAGAAAAATCGGACTTCAAATTTTTTAACTCTATCCTATTAAAAATTTTCAAGGTTTTAAACTTTAAAGTGACAAAACTTCGAATTGCAAAAAGTATCTTTTCAGCGTGAATCATGAATAGAGAAATTAAACGAAAAACAAAAGTTCTTTCCTCGTGAGAAAATCGTTATTACCAAAAAATTGGACAAACGTTAAAACCCATCTAATGAAATTCCGGCAGATACTACCACTGGAGCCTGTCGTTCATCGGCTTGTCGCTTTGCATCGCGGTTATGTTCATGACCAGCTGGTACTACGCCTTGGTAGCAATGGGCATGGCGGGTTTGATCTACAAGTACATCGAATACCGAGGCGCGGAGAAGGAATGGGGCGACGGTATCCGCGGTCTCGCCCTCTCCGCCGCGCGTTACTCTCTGCTGCGCCTCGAGGAAGGTCCTCCCCACACCAAGAACTGGCGCCCCCAGATCCTCATCCTCACCAAGATCACCGACGACCTGGTGCCCAAGTATCGCAAGCTCTTCGCTTTTGTCAGCCAGCTGAAAGCCAGCAAGGGTCTCACCATCGCAGTGAGCTGCATCCCCGGGGATTACACTCGCAGGTCGGGAGATGCTTGCGCCGCCAAACAGGCCATCAGGAGGACTATGGAGGAAGAGAAGGTTGGTATTGGGACTTGGATTATATGGAAGTTGATTTCTTGCTTTTTTAGACTAATCATTCCCTTTTAAAGCTTCAAAAATAAGCCCAAGTTTAATCGATTTCATCTAGAAGTAGTTGCGTAATCCCCAGTTACCGATTAATTTTGCCCGACTTGTATCTGCTCAATCTGCGACCTACGTTACCCCAGGTGAAAGGCTTCGTAGACGTGCTGGTAGCCCGCAACGTAATCGACGGGCTCAGCTCGCTGGTGCAGATGACTGGCCTCGGTGGCTTGAAGCCGAACTGCGTGATCCTGGGTTGGCCGTACAGCTGGCGCCAGTCGGAGAACAACCGCAACTGGCAGATTTTCCTGCAGACGATGCGCAGCGTGACGGCGGCCAAGATGGCCGTGATCGTGCCGAAGGGCATAAACTTTTTCCCCGACTCGACGGAGAAGGTGATCGGCGACATTCACGTCTGGTGGATCGTCCACGACGGCGGCCTCCTCATGCTCCTGCCCTTCCTCCTCAAGCAGCACCGCACCTGGAAGAACTGCAAGATGAAGATCTTCACCGTCGCCCAGATGGAGGACAATTCCATTCAGATGAAGAAGGATCTCAAGAAATTCCTGTACGACCTCAGGATTGAGGCCGAGGTCGAGGTTGTTGAAATGGTCAGTGAATCGATAATTATTACCATCTTAATGGTGCTTATTTCAAAAGAAGAGGACCAAACATTTTGAACGTTTTTTTTTCCAGATGGACTCTGACATTTCCGCATATGTGTACGAGAGGACGTTGCAGATGGAGCAAAGGAACCAGATGCTACGGGAGATGCAGCTCAGCAAGAAGAAATCCGCAGGAATCGTAAGCAACGCTTCTTGTTGAGATTACAAATTAATAATCTTTCAAAGAAATTTGAAATGGTCACGTAAAGTTTGAAAGTTAATTTAAATCTTACTGCATTATCAATTGAATTTTTTAATACTACTTTAATTAAAAACTAGCTTCAAGTTATTTAAGAGAGAAAGAACCCTGCTTGAGTGTAGAGTTTAAAAAAACAAAAAATGCATCAAGTTGAGATGTTGAACGAGACATGATTAACTGATCGGCTAATGTCTGTTTCTTGCGCTCGCTTCGTCGCTGATACGATCTCGTACGTGGACGGATGATCAGGCGGACATCAACGAGGTACCAGCCGAGGAAAATATGCCTCCGGTTTGTCAAATTACCCCTAAGGCTTCGGCCGTCCTCCTCCAAACTAGTGTCTCCATTTCGGTGTCTTTTTTTTACAATCAGTCGATCAATCCAACGTCACCCCCGCCCCCCCTCCTCAGTGGACTTTTTTTACTTATTTCGTATCATGCCAGTCACCATTTTGTTTTGCGCTCATATGTTTTCATTACATATAGAGTCACGCCCACTGCGCAAAAGATATACGGACTTGAGAGATATCTTGCGCTCGGACTTCATCATTTGATTCTTTAATATAGTCGTTTCATCATCTAGGAAACATCCATTACTTTTTTCATGTTTTTTAACATTTATTTGAGAATGGTTACTTCACTACTTTTTAACATCAGTGTTTATCATTCTTGCACGACATGCAAATAAGTTGCTGAGAAGGTCATTGCCGAAAATTTGCAACTTTTTTGCCTTAGAATATAGTGTGTGTGTTTCATATTCTTCATATAATAGTTTTATTTTTTAATTCGATTCACCAAAAGAATGGAAAAAAGTCTCGTTCTTTCTTCAGATAAAATTTATTAGTAGAATGTGTATTTCTACATGATATTTCTACATGATAATAAATTTTATAAAATTTTTAATCAGCGACACCGAATGATCAAAATTAAACTTTTTTTCCGAATTTGAAACAGAGACGTACATTCTGCGGGAGATAGTAAAATATTGCCTTAAATTTCCTATTTCATAGTTACTAATAAAAGCAGTATTAAAAACGAAAGTAGATCGTGGGATAATCATTTGCAGAAAACCATTTGTATTTAGTAAAATTAGGTTTTGTTGTAATTTGTTTGATTAATTATAGGCAAAATTATTTTTACCCCGAAAAACTCTATTACACACAATATTATTATATTATATTCGAAACGATAGAAATTTAACAAAATCATTGACATCAGACCAGTATTATCGTTTTTTTAATCATAGTAAAATTAGATCTCATCGTATCTGTTCCCTTTATTGTATAATTATTGTATTTGTTTGTATTTGTTTCAATAATGTATTTGTACAATAATTCCCTTTTTAAAGCATACTCAAAATTTTAAACAAACGTAGGGCTTTTGATTCCTTTATACACAATTAGTACGAAATCGAATGTTTCATTTTATTATCTGCTGTATAAAATCTTACAAGGTTATATTTTACTATCCTCTTATCTCAGTGCTCCATTCTCAGCTTGGTTCGCACATTCATGTTTGATGGCTTTAATTTAAGATTATACATAATCTCATACCTTTTTATTTGATGATCATACAGCGCTTATAAACTATAGTTTATAGCTAGTTCCTCCAATAAATTTTGCCCTCGAAATTGAACGTTAACGCGAGGCGGTGAGAATACTACTTAGCATGTTTTATTTATGGCATCAGTGTTGAATTTAAATTTCTTGTTTATCAGTAGCAATAAAAACTTTAAATAAACTTTTACAATAATTGTTTTATACATATTTTTCACCAATAATTTCAAATTACTTAAACTGTATCGCGTAAAAGAAGCGATGTCGAACATTATGCCAGACATTTAAAAAAAAAAGCTAACAGCTTACAATCCACCGTCGACAAAACACTATACATTGCAATAGCTGCTTTACTCGTCACGCCAATAGTAAAATCAAAACATGTCCATACGTTTTCGCCGTCACCGATCAGCGCCCATAAACAAAACACAGTAATTCCTGCAGACCGGGGCGCAACGTTCCATTCAATCGCCTCGACTAACTCGTCTCTTTTCTCTTTCTCTCGCGTCGCCCCGAAACCGTTCAGGTGCAGACGATCGTTGACCACCACCACCAGAACATCGAGGTAAAGCCGACGAAGGTCCGCTTCCAGGAGCCGGGAGCCCAGCAGGCGTCCTCGACCGTCCCGGCCGAGGAGCCGGCCGACTCGAACAAAACCGCCTCCGAGGAAAAGGAGAAGGAGACCGAGAAGGGCGACGAGACTGCTCAGGAGAAGCCCGTCCCCGAGGGATCGCCCAAGGCTACCAAGGAGGGCTCTGACAACGAGGAGAACCCCTCGGAGGCCAAGGAAGAGGACGAGGAGGAGAAACCCGAGCCCTGCAAACCGTAAGAAGCGCCTCATATGCTTTTTTTTCATTTCGTTGAAGAGTAAATTTTCAGCTGTGAACTTTTAATTAATTCGACTTTCAATAGTACTTCCTCGAGTTTTAAACTCTTTTTCTCTGGATAATTAAAAAGTTTGAAATGAGACCTCTAAAATGTTTCGGTAATTATTGGTCGCTCGATTGTTTCAGCGGCGAGGATACCGTGAGGCGAATGCACACCGCAGTGAAACTGAACCAGGCCATCATCAAGCAGAGTCAGGACGCTCAGCTGGTCATTCTAAATCTTCCCGGACCACCGAAAGACACTAACCTTGAACGCGAATCAAACTGTATCCCTCTTTTTCTTACTTTCTCGCGGCGCATCGCGCGAACAATATCTCTCTCGCGAAGGAGCGAATTTTTCGCGCGATCCCACACCAAAAACCGGCACCGAGCCACGAACTGAACGGTCGATTATTCGTTTCGTTTTCAGACATGGAATTCCTGGAGGTGCTGACGGAGGGTCTCGAACGAGTGCTGATAGTGCGGGGCGGAGGCCGGGAGGTGATCACCATGTACTCGTGAAGAGTTACCGCGTCAATCGGCGAAGCAGCATCAGCAGCAATCGACTTCGGCACCTCACCACCGATATCTAGTTCACCTCTTGCGCGTCCTAAGCGCACTACTACTGCTATACTACTACTACATCCTCATCACTACAGCTGTTACGACTTGTACGCTAAACACTGTCGCGCATTTTTGCACCGTTATACCGCGTGTGTCTGTGTGTCTGTGTGCGTGTGAGCGTCGAGAGAGCGAGAGAGACAGGGGTTGAGAGGGGTGTAAGCGAACGCCTCATTGTTAAACTATACGCCAAAGTCACGTGCCAAAGGTTCGCTGCACCGAGATACGAGGGATTTTTCGCATCACCGATATACATATATATCGAGTTTCGAGTTGAAGAATTGCCTACACCGTCGCAACCCCCCCACCCCGACACACATGAGCCCGCGCACGAATCTGTCTGCTCTCCTTCTTCATTTTTCGAATAGCCCCCCGCAGCCCCTCACTCTCCGACAAAAGCGCGAGACTACGATGTATTAGTGTAACGTGTCGAGGTTATAGCTGGAGTTGAGAGAGAGAGTAAGGGAAGAGAGGTGGTATCTTGTTAAAGTACTTATAGATAATATTCTATGAAATTTGCACTCTTCAATGCTGTCGAACCTGCGCAGACGGAAGGTAAATCCGGAAGGTTGCGAGGAACCGAGACGGGAGCGGCGTTTCGATTACGAATAAAATGACCGTTTTGCACTTTCGGCGAAAGAACCGGCGGGAAAATGAGCAGTATATTCCAGCGGAATATGCAACGAAAAATCGAAAAAAAAAGAAAAAAAAAACGAGTATTAACTGAGAATCAAAATTTGGTCCGAGGCTAAGGTCGAAGCATCTACGAAAACCACTGCCATAATACTTTCTAAATGCTTCGCGTTTAACCAACGACGCGAGGAGGTGGTCACTTTTCTACGTGCATTGTCGTCGTTATCTTAGGTAAAAAATAATATGAGAATCTTAATTAATGAAAAAAAAAGAAACAATCTAGAATTATTCTAATCGCTTGATAGAAACGTGGACTACTAGAATATTAGCCTAGAGTTTACATAGAATTTTTCGCGGAGGAAATCTCTATCGATAATATTGCGCTCCGAGTTGCGCGCACTCTGTCACCGATATACATACTCGCGATTCGCCAGGAGAGAGGAACTCGTCGGAGGAACGAACAAGGCGGCGGAGAAAGGGACAGGAGGCGCGAGGCGAGTCAAATCAAACAATTCTAAAACAAACAAAAAAAAAGAGGCGTAGAGAAATGATTGTTACAATTGAGAAATTTCTCGACTCGAGAAGGCCTATGCACGCATGTTGTTGTTGTTTTATCTTTTTTCGTGAGCGTTTTAAATGAAAGCACACACAAACACACCTAAAACACATACATACCGGACACATACTCGGGCAGTCATTGCGCCGAGAAATTCACACTGACACGTTCACAGGAACACGCTGACGATGAAACGAAAACCTCGTTGATACATTATACACTCGTCGACACTCTGATAGAAAAAGAAGTGCGAGCGATCAATTGTCGTCGTCCGGTACTTTCAGTTTTCAGCCTTAAAAGCAAACCGAGGACGACGGCGCACTAAAGACAAAAATTAAAAGAAACAAAAAAAAAAAAGAAAAAAAAAATACTTAAAATATAAGAGTTATAGCGTACTTATTCGATACTAGCGAGAGGAATTACAATTATACCATTGAATATGTGTCGCGTGCATGTTTTCATTTCAGATGAGATTAAGATAAACTAGAGGAAGAAACAAAAAAACGATGAGATATTAAAGGATAATCATCGCGTCGTTCTTTATATTAGAAAAGGGCATCGTATTATATGCGTTATACGTAATACGTATATATAATACAATGATATAGTCTCTCTTTTGCTGAGATGCATATTATTATACATATAACGTAAAGAGGAAAATTAAACTACGTAAGATTTAAATTGTGCGTGAAGTCTTTTTAAAGAGAAGCAAAGCATATACACGAGCAAACGCATAAAACTCTCACTCTAAAAGTAACGACGATTGATTAAGCAAAAAAGGTCTCGTAGATTGGAGGTTCAATGTACTTATAGTCATATTAAAAGAATACACGTAAACTAACGTCCTACTACTTAATCGGTGTCTGTGAAACAAAGTTTACTTAATATTTACGAATTAACAAAAGAAAAATAAAATATAACATAAACTTAATCATTATCGAGAGCGCGGTGATCTACATTGAAAAATATATCGCACCAGGCGGGGAAAATCTAAAAAATTTAACGAAGCTCCTGGTTTTTTTTTATTTTTTTTTCAATTGCGTTTCCCCCTTTCGCGCGTTAGGCGGAACATTCTTTCGAGATTATTCACACTCGTGTATTTGTATAAATATTAGACGGCGCAATCTTATGTAGGGTACGTGTATCATCTTAATCGAGCGTTCAGTTTGCAACGAGAATCGACGACGCGCGGATTATTTCTGCTATACTTAGTGCGTTACTTAAAGCGGATAAATTGTGAAATCATTACGAGAGGATTTTCGTGTTACACGTCATCTATCGGTACTTATCGTTTTTCACTATTTCTAACGTATTAACCCGTTTTTTTACCTACTTTTATTGCTTTCTCGTTGAAAAGTATTTTACACGTCGGAGTACCATACTTTAGAAACTTAAATTAATCAAAGGAAAGGAGAACGAATAGCAGATAAGCTAAAAGTTACTCCTTTAATTTTCCTATACGATATGTGTACGTATTTTTAAGTCGATTTTCTTTTCCTTTTAATGCGTAATTAGCGAATAGACTTTAGTGGCGCGTTTGTTTTTTAAAAATCCCAATGTTCTCTATTAGAATTACACGGTTAAAGTAAAAAAAAAAAGAAGAAGAGAGAAAATATACTCGGCCAAAGAAGTGAAAAACCAGCTCAAGCAGCGCGTAACTAATACGCCGCTAAAAACTGAGTGAAACATTGAAGCAATACGAATCTTAAATAAAAAATAATGATATGTCATCCGCCGCATCCACACAAGAAAGTATTTGATATCTACGTACGAGCTGGCATGTAGAATTTAAAAAAAATCGTATTAATTATTAAAAAAAGTAACGAGAGAAAAAAACACGAGAAGAGAAGTAAAACAAACATAATAAGACGTAAATTTTCATTGCGCTCTGTCGTCCACATAATATAACATGACGTTGCGATTCGTATATTTTATAATTTTAATATGTTATGATTGCTTAACGATGATGTATGATATATTTTACGTGTATCTTACCTAGGTACTGGTGCATTACATAGTTTATATACGACGAAAAAAAATGTTGACTATTAGAAAAGATTTTATTGATTAAGAGTCTAGAGGACTAATCGAAGTTAGGAGACGGGAAATCAAAACGAGAAAATAAAAGCGAATTATCGAGAGAAAGAGAGTGGAAGTTAAAGGACGGAAATGGATTAACGGATGATTTATGAAAGTTTTTGCAAGTGAATTATAAAAAAAAAGCGTTTTGACTATGTTGCTATAATTGAAAAAAATGTTGTACATAAAAAAAACCTAGATAGGTGAAAAACGTCTAAAACTATCTCTTTAAAACGAAAACAAAAGTTAAAAAAAAACTTTGAAAAAAAAAAATAATGAATTGACGATACGCAATTATGAGGGCGTGAATCACACACACCTTTTTCATGGTTCAAACAGTATTGCAGCTATTCTGCTCCGCTTTCAGGTTTTACTACTGTATGGTCGTACCTTTGCTTTTTTAAATGCACAATATGAACTCACATACACACACATAAACAGCCGCGCGCGTACGACGCGAAATACCGAGCACAAAAAAAAGGAAAAACTCGAGACTTTCGACAGCAATCGGCACTTCTCCCGGATAACACATTCGGCCCACGTAGATTTCGAGCGAACGCGCTTATTCACGTAATTAAAACACGGACCGATCGAATTCTGAAGCTAACCAAAAACATATTGATAAATTAAATAGAAAAAAAAATACACGCATGTATGCCTGCAGGTTCGGCATATTGTATTCGTTGAAGCGTAGTACTGCGTCGGCGACATGCTACTTTTTTCGTTTTGAACGAACAAACGCGGCATTCGTATCTAAATCACCTCTAGGCTGTGAGACGCGAGCTAAGCAGCGATAAACTTGCTCGAAACCTCAATCATATGTGTCAAATCAAGTATAATTCTACCTTTTAAACACAGTGAAGTATTTATCGTGATTTTCATCTAACGTATAAAATAATGTCTTTACCTTTAAAAAAAGAAATGTACCCTCCCGAGGCGCCCCGGTTCACGTTCCCTTAGTGGAAAGGGGACGACTTAGAGAAGAAGCGGATGTATGCAAACGGAGAAGAATGAGAAGAGATAAAATCAAGAAAATCCTGTATAGTTAAGTTCGTTAATGAAAGATACGATGTAGAACGATTCGTTCGTCACGATTTTTTATTGTTATTTTTTATTATTGAATATCCATCGCCATTGTACAATTGCTTTTCTTATTATAATTTTACTGTAACATTATGATTTTTATTATTAATGTTGATGAATACGGATACAATCAATTAAAGTAGCGATAAAAAGGAGTTCCGATTTGCTTTTTTCGTAATACCGACATGTGCAGTTTTCATGTATTGACAATGATTCTCTTTGTTGATTCTCATTGAGGAAAACCAAAACGGAGGAAAATGTTACGAGAAAAAGAGAGATATATATATAAATAAAAAGTATATATATAAATACAAAATATTATATTTGTAGATAATGAAAAAAGTCTTTAGTCATCTGAAATAGAAAATAGAGTCAATACTGTGAAATACCTATAACCCTTAGCAGTTAGATAAAATACTTGTAATTAACTTATGAAAGATGATTTATGATGAAGAAAAGTATATTGCGATTGAAACGACTAAATAAATAAATGATCTACCTATGACTATTTTATTGTTACAATCTATTTCTTTACACCTGCAGATCTCTTGCAAGCTATCCATCAACTTAGTCATTATTTTCGTTCACAATAATAGTAAACCAGTTTTATTTCTTAACAAAACCTAATTCAATTTGTTTTCAGTATTAACAACTCCTAGCTCTTAACAAAAATTTGAAGCATGACTAATATAAATATATTTAAAAAAGTTACAGTCCTTTTAATAGACAATTTAATTTTAATGTAATAAACTCAAATCAAGTTCGCCGCGTGGGCACGGCTGCGAACTTTCAAGGGCAGAACCTCGCAGTGCCCAGAATCGCACGGTTATCTTCACTGCCACCCTCGAGGCCAAACCTAAGACGCCAATAATTATTTTTCGCAGCGAACACCTTATCCAAGAAACCCCTCGTTTTCTTGTAGATATGGGATCAGATTTAAATATTATAAAAAAGGGTGTATTAAAGGAATCAACTCCAATAAAGAAAAATATTTTTTATCAATTATCAAGATAGGCGAAGGGCTCACTCAAACTTACGGATGTGTATTTATAGAATTTGATAGCGCCATGTGCCGTCTCTTTGTGGTATCGAATGATTTTCCCTTACCATATGATGGAATTCTCGGAATAGAATTTCTAAAGGAACAAAACGCGGTTTTGTCTTTTAAAAATGACACTTTATCTTTGGGTCAAGAACGCATTTCTTTTTCCACCCACGACACTTTCTATTTGCCTGCCAGGACCAAAACATTAGTTCATATTAGCATTCAAAATTCTTCGCGAACACACGGATACCTCCCTAGAATACAGGCAGGCCCGGGAATTTTCTTGGGAGAATGTTTGGTAACTAATAAAGCCGGCAAAGCTTCTTTATTTATAACAAATTCCACGACCGAGGACGTCAATCTAACTATACCTCCTGTGAAAATTGAATCTTTTTTTAATACTGTCGTGCCGGTACGAACTGTTAGAATCACGGAAGAGCCAGAGGTAATCGAAGCGCATAAAAAACGAGTAAACGCCCTAATCGAATTATTAGATTAAAGGATTTAAGCGAAAAAGAACGTGATAATATAATTAAATTAATTTCTGAATTTCCTTATCAATTCCATTTGGCGGGTGATAAGCTGAGTAAAACTAATGTTGTGACTCATAAAATTCCAACAACCGACGAAATTCCTATAAACACTAAACAATATCGCTGCCCTCCTCATTTGAGAGAGGAAATCCAACGACAGGTCGCGGATTTAATTGAAAACGACATTGTCGAAGAATCAGAATCTAAAAGAAACAAAAGATGGAGATTAGTTATTGATTTCAGGGCTTTAAATGAAAAAACTATCGCATCTGTTTACCCTCTTCCTAACATAACTGAAATTCTGGATCAACTGGGAAGGAGTACCTATTTTTCTACGCTTGACTTAGCATACGGATTCCATCAAGTCCCAATTGATCCAAAAGACGCTCTCAAAACTGCATTTTCCACTCCGTTCCGTCACCTCCAATATAAAAGAATGCCTTTCGGGTTGAAGGGGGCGCCTTCCACCTTCCAGTCCCTTATGGATAAGGTGTTTAGCAGATTGCAGGGAATCGAGCTGTTTGTTTACATGGATGACATTGTTGTTTATGCGAGATCCTTGCAGAAAGATACTATTAAAATGAAAAAAACTTTTCAGCCGATTGAAAACGGCAGGCCTCACCTTGCAGCCCGATAAATGTTTCTTTTTACGCCGGGAAGTCGCTTATTTAGGTCATTTAATTTCGGAAAAAGGAGTAAAACCGGATCCGCGTAAAATAATAGCCGTATCTGATTTTCCGCGTCCTAAAACCGCGAAAAATATTAAACAATTTCTCGGTTTAACTGGGTATTATAGAAGGTTTATTCCGGAATTTTCCAAAATTGCGCAGCCTTTGAATCTCCTTTTGCGTAAGGGTTATTTATGCCTTCTCATGGGGAGAAAAACAAGAACAGGCCTTCAACCGTCTCAAACATATTCTTTGTACAGAGCCTCTTTTGAAATTTCCCGATTTCAGGGAACCCTTCGTGGTGACCACCGACGCGTCAGATTTCGCATTAGGTGCAGTTTTGAGCCAGGGACCAATCGGAACGGACTTGCCCATTGCCTATGCTTCGCGATCGCTGATTAGCGCTGAAATAAATTACAGTACGACCGAAAAGGAGCTGTTAGCAATCGTTTATGTCGTATCGCAATTCAAACCCTATTTATACGGTCGAAAATTCACCTTGGTGACGGATCATAGAGCCCTGCTCTGGCTTCATAAGCTAAAAGACCCCATTTCCCGTTTGGCTCGATGGAAGATTAAATTGAGAGAATATGATTACAATATAGAACATAAAGCTGGAAAAATAAATTAAGTAACAAATTGCTTAAAAAAATGCTTATGTTTATATACCCTGTTTCAAAAAATTGTAAATCTCCTGCTTCTTGCACTAGTTGCACAAAACTAAAATATCTCCGCAACTAAACATCTTAGCATATTGAATAAAACATTAAATAAAACGAGGTTATTCTTGAAAGTTACATATCGAAACACATTTCAAAAAAAAAATTTCAAAAAAATAGAAGAATTTCAATCAATTTATGTATTACATGTTTGGATTGTATACGATATAATCTGTACACAAAGCTAAAGAAGAAATCTGATTCAGAGAAGCGTGAGCTTCGAAAAGAAGGCTCGCCGGTCTCCGGCTGCGACACACAGGAACGGGTCCTCGCTCGCTGGCCGGCCGGGACCCGTGCTCGTATGTGCGCAATCTCGTTTTCCAGGTCTGGCGCTCCTTTGCGACAGATATTCGACAATAAAATCAAAGCTGAAGCAGAATCATTGTTGTTGCACTGTTCCAGCCTGTTTCTGCCAAATTCTTTGTAAAAATGAATAAATGGCTTCAAGTAACTAATAGATAGAATTCGGGAACGGTTCAATAGATATAAAAACGAAGCGAAATTGCCAAATGGAAATTAAATCCAGTATAAGTAAGCAGTAAGCTTATCCAATCTTAGCTTCGAAAAGAAGACTCGCTACGACATACGGGAACGGGGCCCCGCTCGCTGATCGGCCGGGACCCCTACTCGTATATGCACAATCTCAATTTACAGCTCATGTTGCTACTCTTTTCTTATCATATATTATTTTTATACATAACAAAATATATTCAAAATATATAACTAACTTAGTAGTAACTTTGGAACGCATAAAAGTTTTTTTATCCAATCCAGAAGACAGCTTATAATCCTTTTACTAGGTTTAATTTGAAAAAACACTGAAAAATTTGACCTTTTTTTTGGCTAACGAATTACATCCTACAATTTCACCAAAATTTGCGATCCGCTAAATGGATACTCTCCTTGCAAGCAGTTTATTCGCTTCAACGTGCGAGCGCAAATGATCCCTGCATAGGTGTTGCGTCACTCTCGGACCCTTGCGAAAACCACCTACTTGATGCAATAGTAGCATAATGACTGAATGACCGTATCAAAAAAGTATGTAAACATATTCTTTCATCTTTGTTGTTTTATGAATTTTATGAATCGAATAAGATTCGATTTTTTTTCGAGCAAAACAATGTCATAAAGGAAAAATTATGCATAACAATTCGATGTAGTTTATATTGATAAATAATTTAAGTAATTTTTGCAAAAATAATTTATTTAAAAACGCGACAAAATAATTGTCCTTATTACATTACAGAATGCGTTTTAATATAAGCTTTTAAAATATTTTTAGATATGAGGCGTTTCGCGTCAACTCTCCAAACGCGGCGCGCGAGAGCAAAATGGTGCTGTTTTCAGCTCGTGATTATA
>UCOM01000840.1:0-59276 GCA_900474385.1 Ormyrus pomaceus
GACAGAGAAAAAGGGAGGGGGAAGGAGGGGGGGCACAATGGCAGCAGAAAGCGATCGGTCGGCGCGCGCTCGCTCGCGCAACTGACGATAATGGGATTTTCGGAATTCCGTTGGGCCACGAGCGCGCGTCGGGGCCCCCTGGCCTCTCCGGGGTCCCCTTCATTATTTTCCCATTATGCCGAGCTGCGCGCCGGTGACAATGACCGTGAAACGGAGCCGAGGCTTTTGGCTTGTTCACGCTCCTTGACGGCGGTCGCCGATCCTCCTGTCCCTCTCTCTCTCTCTCCTCGGCTTTTTCGTGAAAGCTTCCGATTTTACAGCCGCCTGTTTTGGGCCAGCGGGACGCAGCGAGAGAGGCTTTGGGGGCTTTTGAAGGAGAAGAGCCCGGCGCCTCTGCAGCCTAATGCCGGCCGAAGGTATACGGGGGCCTCTCGAGTCGATGAATTTTTGGCCCCGTTGCGTAAACCTGCTACTCCGCCGAGATCCTTATTTCGGTGACATCGATTTTCGACGATTTATGTCCGAGTTAACGATGTTGCTCAACCCTTCGCTCTTTCACCTTTATTAATTAAGCGAAGATGTAATCTTAAGATTTATTGTCTTGAGTGATTTTGCAAAATTGATCTAGAACAATCTCTTGTTTGTTCGGGGTTTATTGTTTATCTTCTTCCGTTTGGAGACGCATTGACAGTAAAATTTACTGAAATGCCAAGTAAAAGTTATAAACATACCATAGTCAAATAAATTTTGCTCAGCACTGCTACAAGTCAATTTTTTTGTCCTGCTTTCCAAGCCCGATGTTACATTTATTTTTTCCAAACTCCCCGAGCCACAAGATCGGACGCGATCTTCCTGATCCCCGGGCTCATTCACGCGACGGGCATTGACGCCACCTACGAAAAAAAGGAGGCACCCCGGACCGAAATCCTCACTTCCTTCCTCCGGCCTCGGACAGAGCGACAAATAAAGCCGGCGGCGGCGGCGGCGGCGGCGATTTTCCCGGGCGCAGAAAGGAGACGAGGCTAAAAGGGCGGGGAGGGAGTGCGCCGAGGCATGCGGTGGCCCATCTGCCTACTGTGCGATCATCGCGTCAAAACGATCCCCGGAATCCGGCTGACGCGTATAGGGAGAGAGCGGCGTAAGCCCCGCAGCGGCGGCCCGGGAAATCAGCGCTCGCGCGCCGCCGGCACAAATGACGCGATCAGCCTTGATCCTCTCTATCGGCCGCTCTTCATCTCCCTTTTGCTTCTTTCGCTCTCTCTCTCTCTCTCTCTCCCTCGCTGTCCCTCGATTCACTCTCGCCGCCGCTGATGGACGTTACAAGAGCGGCCCGAAATCTGTCATCTCTATGTGTTCATTTAGCTTTGTCAGTGCTGCAGGCTTAATTGACGATCGAGATTGAGGCGCGTTAAAAAAATTACTAAATTGTACGAAAGCATAATTTTGCAAAGGGACAATTTTGTGCGCAATAATTTTCGAGAGAGAGGGAGAGGTAAAATTTGTGAAAACGTCAAAGAGCGGTATCGCGCGCGGCTGCGGTGATCGCGTGAGCCGGATTATCCGTAGGTGCGGAGAGAAATCCCCGACACCAGGCCCTCTCGACTCCGCTCGTTGGCTACCGGCATCAGCATCCAGAGCCTCGGAAAGGAAGCCCGCGCGGGAAAAAAGCTACTGGCCGACAGAGAGAGAGAGAGAGATTTGTGTCGCGACGCAACCGATGTCGATGACCCGCCGCCTCGTGTGTTTTTCGAGCCCGCGAGCTCTTGGCAAACTGAGCGTAATTGTTTTACGATTATTGCCCGCTTTTCTCGGGCTTCTGCACACTGCAGTCGATAAATCTCGCCTTTTTATTCGGGCTCTCCCTGTCTACTTTGTAATGTCGCCGAGGCAGATCCTATCTATAACAGTTTATTCGTCTTTTTAATTATTTCTCTCGGGGCGATGTTGTAAACCCGCCTGCTATATGAGCGACAACTTTCTGATAAAAACGTTAATGAAGCTTATTGCCGGGTACCGCTTAAAACATTCTAATTTGTACCGCGCGAGTATACGAAAGTTGTTTCCTTCGCGAGACGCGCGCGATAAAATAATCACAATGAATCCTCGAGCAGATCAAAAGATTGTACAGCAAGCTATACGCGAATTTGTTATTAGCAAATAAATAACCAAAGTAGATTTAGCTCCCTCCCATTTGCCCGTCAACTGCCGTCGAGAGCTCGAATAAATCGAATCGGGATCGACGTCGGCGCGGCGTAATACCCGTGTCCGCAGCCAAAGCTGGAACAAGAGCCCGAGAGCGCGAGAAATAAATCCTCCTTGTCGCGTCGTCATACACGATATAAGGAGCTGCTCGCGCTCTCTCGCGTTTTGTCTCGAAAAACCGGGCGGGACAGTAAATAACCCCACCCCTCCGCGCCTATATACATAAGCGTATACGCTCGAGCGCGCGTCCGCCGGAAAAAAAGGAATATATCGTTTTTATTGAAGGAGCTGTGCGAGAGTTAGCGCTCGGCGATTTATAGTCACTCTCTCATCGGCGATCCTTCACGGCGATACCACACCGCTCTCTCGCTTACTTACTTACACGTACATACGGATATACAGCGCCAGAAGCGGCGGCCCGGATTAACGTTAAGTAGCCGTATTTACGAGAGAGAGAGAGAGAGAGAGGCACAAAGAAGCGAGAGCCTGCATAATTTTCAAACGTATGACTCGGGGAAATACGTGCTCGATCTCGCCGCGCGCTGGAAAAATCCCGGGGATACAGATCTGGCCGCCTGGGTGGGAACGGCGGCCCCAGGCGAGGATGTTGCTGCCTTCTAATGGGGAAAAGCGTTAGGCCGACTTTATGCGCCGTTCGGGTTGTGAATTTTCTTGTTTTACGCGGGCATAAAAGCGGCGATTAATTTCGGAAAATGGACGCGACGAGGCGAGGTTTTACAGATTTTATGTGCGTAACTCTTATCATTTGGGTTATCGAAACATTACGCTTTTACGAGTCGAGAGAGCCTTGTTTTTTTTCTCTCTAACACGGATACTTAATTAGTAAAATCGCCTTATATCTCCCCTAGAAAGCGTTCTCGGCGAACACGCGTTTGCAGACAAGAGCCGCTCGATGTCGCGCGGAAGAAAGGATTTTCAGCTCGTAAAGAAGCCCAGCGGCGAGCAAAGCGTCCTCTCTCTCTCGCAATTACAAAGAGCCAACAAGCAAAGACCGCTCGCAAAAGTGTCAGTATAGGGCCCCCGATATCGCTCGCCCGATATATCCTCCTCCGACGGAGGGTTAATAAAAACATCGGGGCCCCTCCTCGGGATTCGCGCGCTCGCCGTAAATATAAATCCGCGCTGAAATAATCCCCCCGCGAGAGAAGTATTTACGACGCGTCGGCCGCCGCCGCCGCCGCCGCGTACTCGGTAGCACAGGCCGGTAGCTTAATTTATTTTAGCGGTCGATTCCGAGCCGCCGACGCGCTCTCAATTAAATTCTAACGATGCGCCTCGTAAAAGGGCCGCTTCTAATGCCCCTCTCTCCCTCGATGGCTTTTATGGACACCGGAATCGGCTCTCGAATTCATTAGAGTCGCTCTCTCTCTCTCTCTCTCTCTCTCTCTGCCGATTTATGATTGAGACGAAACGCGCGCTCAACCCGATTATGCGTGTCTTTTACGCGAGGATAATTGATCTATCGACGAGGTAAGAGAGCCTTTTCGCGGGAGTTAATGAGCGCCGCTCGATCGATTTCCCGTCGATGATTAATAATCGCTTTGCCCGCCGCCGAGGCGAGCCTAATGTGACGGTATTGATTAGGCGCACTGTCAGTTGCCGAGTCGACTGCCGCGATTAGTAATAACGTAGGCGTCGGGAAGATGAATTAATTAAGAATCCACTCGCGGTTTCCTCGAGCGTCGCGAGGCTGTAAAAGATCGCGTCGGGTCGCGAGCGCAATTTTTCAAGGAAAACCGCGGCAATAAGTGTAGGAAACGGCGCGAGTAAATCATGCGGAGATGCGGAGATTCGTAAAGCTACGTTCTTTCTTCTTTATTTGAGCGGCAGAACGGTGATTGCTTTTGGCAACTTATTCGCTGCGTTCGGTAGCCTTTGAAGTGCCGCGAAATAAATTAAACTCGTACACGCGTATTTATCACTTATGAGTCTCTTGATATAAATAAAAAGAGCCCGAATTCCCTTCCGCAATAAAAATATCGAGTGTCGTAAAGATTAAACTTGAATAATCAAAGCGGGCGATAATCATAAATCCGACGACGAAGAGCAAGAAAATTGTCGATCATCTCCGCGAGAGCCGCCAGTCTCCGAAACATATTAATCCGCGTGTTCGCCGTCCGCTCGTTAAGATAAGACGGCACCGGCCGCGGAACAATAAACAATAATCAATATTTACAAAGTACAAAACTGCCCCGGTAGCAGATAAGAGGATTTCGTTATCCGCCGCGTGCAGGATTTATGCAATATTCCGCGGGACGGATTATCTTTGGCGAGGAGCCGGCGGAGAGGAGCTGCAGAGATAAAACCGACGAGGCGCGCAGGAAAAAGGCGGCGGAGCGGCTGCTTTGAGTGAGTGAGAGAGAGAGAGAAAGGCGCTATCTCGTCGAGATATCGGCTAGTGCGTCGGTAGCCCGACGAGTGTCTTTCATTTGGTTTTACGAGCTGCCGCCTGACTGTTTCCCTTCTTGCCGATCGTATAAAATATCGAGCATCGCGCGCGGCCGCTCTCTTCTTCCGTTTTCCTTTTGCTCGAGCTGCCCGTCTAGGCTTACCGCCGCGCTCCTCGTTTTCTTCATCGCGATAAATTATATGGCGACGAGGCGCGTAAATAATTAACTAATGCCCCGGAGGACTGCGATAAGAGCGAGAGCCGCCGGGCAGTAAAGTTTAATTGAGGAAATTATGAAAGCCGGCCTCTGTGCGCGGCTTTTTCGAATTTGGCACGAAGAGCGCAATTATCGATGAGATACGCTCGGAGCCTCATAACCTGATATTATTCGCCTCTTTCGGCGATCGTTATTCCGAACGCGCGCGATTTTTCAGCCGCAAGTGCTACAAATCTGCGCGGGAGATCGGATTTATGCAGCGTCGTGTGATATACAGGGGAACTACCGGCAGCGTCTCGGGCTTTCTTCGAATTCGATCAGCTCCAGTGTCAGCTGCGCGAGACAAATGGACCGCGAATGTTTCACTTCGCACCGGAGAGAGAAAACGTCGAGTGTATTTACGTTACATGCGACTGCCAAGTAGTTTATATCTATCGAATTATATCTCAAATGAATTATCCATTTCACAATCGAATCATTAATGCTGCGTGTGCGCTCGAAAGGATTTCTCGATGAAAAATTCGGGCCTAATCGGAAAGTACGGATTCTAGATAAGAGAAGAGGCAAAAAAGGCGCGGTAATGTACAAGAGACAAATACACGCGTGTTGCTGCTCGACGGCAAGCAAGGAAGCGTCGCGCAGCCGAGTCTCAGCTCGTGTGCGAGAGAGAGAGAGAGGCCAGGCTCTTGTCGAACAAATCGGTACAAACGATCGTCGTAAAGCAGTTAAGGCCCCCAAGGGCCTTATAATACTATGCGCTCTCGGCTCTCTTCCCGTCCGGAGAGGAGAGTCCCGAAAGCCAAGATGAGAAGGACCGATAACCGCGCTTCTCGCTCTTTCCTTTTTCTCTCTCGATGCACACTCCCTTTATCGCTCGTCCCTTCTCTCTTTCTCTCTCTTGGTCTTGGACCCCCGCAGCGAGAGTCCCGAGACTTTAACCGGCCAGCGCGGAATTTCAAAATCGCCTCTATCTTTCGTTTGTTTCCGGGCTCGCGAGAGAGAGAGAGAGAGAGAGAGAGAGATGATTTAGCCGGGGACTCGCGGGATATATTCTAGTTTTTCGACCGAATTTATAGTAGCCGTGATGGAATCTCTTGACGGAGCCTTTTTTTCGCCGGTTCTGGGGTTTGATGGCGCGCCGTTCTCGCTTCCAAGATCGGAGACGAAGACCGAGTGGTCGCTGTGAGAACGTCTACTGCGTTATTGAGAATCCAGATTGACTTTGGCGTTTTCGAGTTCATGGAATGCTTCTGCTTTTTTTGTAGTTATTACGTGGTGCAGGAGTCGATTTCTTGGCCTGCGATGAGAAATGATCTAATCTAAAACGAGTGACGGTACCGTGAATCTTTCAAATAGATCGATCGATAATATACATCTTTTTGGGCATCTTCCGATTACGTGCCTGGTTTAATTAACGCAAACGTTTCTCGTTATATATTTCTCGTTCTCGGAAACGGTGTCTTTCGACTTCCAGCTTTATTTGTTACGTAAGCCGATCGAATTATTCCAGTTATCAAAATATATTCCGATTTTGTTTATGATAAGAAACTGGAACATCGGGGCTCCTGGCGCGCGCACGGAGAGTGTGCGAAATTTTGAAATCCCTGAAAACAACCATCACTGCTGTCGGTGCATAAAATAGAGGGGGGTAAATCTTCAAATCATTTCGAGCTTCATAAATATTCTGCCCGAACTTCAATTTCAATAATTGATACGTATACAAATGTCGATGTGCTCGGGTTGGCGAGGAAACCTCTCCGAAATATGCGCGGAGCAAAAAGTCCAAGGCTACCTATATTGTATTTAAATAGGGCTCAGCCGATTCTCTCTTTCTGTCCTGGCGTTCAAGAATCCAAAAGCAAGGAAAAAGCGAGTGAAAGATTAGATCGCTGATTAGATTGACGAGCCAAGAAACGCGCGCGGACGAGAGAGGGAAGGAGTAAGTAAAAAAAGGTGCAAACGATTGACGTACGTAATACATATTTCAGGAGCACGGAGAATGAGAGAGGGAGAGAAAAAGGAGGGAGAAAGTTAGCTGCGAATTCGAGGCGCCAACGGTGGATGGCGTTGGTATTTGAAATTCGGATGTTGTTTTTGATTCGGGTGCATTTCTTTCAATGATACCGATGACTTACGTCATCGGTTTTTATTGGGCCCGTAATCGTACAGACACCTTTTCGCAACGTTTGCTATTTTTAGCTAACTAACAATCGGAAACAAAGGGTTCTGATCCAGGCAGAAAAGACGCTTAATCAATGGTCAGTTTTAAACACACTTTTGTCTCGCATTAAAAGCCACAACGAGGTACGAGAGCAGTCCCAAAAAAGTATCAAAAGGTCGAAAAAAAAGTCGTTCCCTCACGAAACCGCTATTCGCGGCCGCAAATGACTTTTCGACACTTTGCCAATCAATTTCCAGCTCTGGGCGCGAGCACCCGAAGAAACGGAGCAAAAGGAGGCACGGGGGGCTTCGTGCACGAACGGAGGTTAATTCGCCGGCGCCTCGTCCAGTCAGCAAAAATATCCATCCACAGGATAGAGAGAGAGAGAGAGAGAAGGGAAGGGAATGAGAAAAACGGCGGGTCGAACGAAAATCGTTGCGGTCAGGGGGGGTGGCACTGAATCGCTCATTTGCGTTTGCATAATTGAAAAGAGAAGAAAAACGCTTATCGCATCACGGGAGAGAGAGAGAGAGAGAGAGAGAGAGAGAGGAGGAGGAGAGAGGAGGAGGGCAATTTCGCCGTGTGCCGTGCAACAGTTGAGGTTCGTCGGCCCTGGCGCCACTCGTTATTTATGTCGAATGGCCAGTCAGTAACTGGGAAGACAGGAGAGAAAGAGAGAGAGAGAGAGAGAGCAGAGGAAGAAGGAGGAGAAGAAAGGTAAAGTCGAGAACGTTAAATTTTAAAGCTGCATTGCTCAGCTCACCTCAACTTTCGACCGAATTCTTTGATATTAACCTCTCCGCGCCGTTAAAAGTTTCATTGCCGCCCCGACGATCGCGAGTCTAACGATCCGTCTTGCTTGACAAACAGCCTGTATGTATAGGAAAGGACACACCTACCGAAAAAAAAGGCAAAAAGGAAGGAGTCGTCGCGACGCCCGCGTTTCCTCGATCCTGCTCGACGATAGAGCGTGTAAAACAGGCCCCGGAGGTAGCTCCGGTGTAATTTAGGCGTTTATGGCTTTCTCTCTCGCCCGAAGACAGAAGGAGATGATAATTTAGTGGGCGTCGACGTCGTGTGTATATACTCGCCCCTCAGACTCCAGGCTGCCGGGGTTTTTTGCTCTTTGTCTGACTTCTTGGGGAGTTATATACACGTCGTCCTTTCGAGCTTCTTCTTCGCCTCGCAGCCTCGCGGCTTTTTTTCTTTTTCGGTTACGTCAATTTAAATGCGCGGGAATTACGGCCGCTGCTGTTTGTTTTATTTCGACGTTTCGGGAGAGAATAGCCGGCTCCCACCCCTCTCTCTCTCTCCGGGGTTCAGCTCTTTAAAATTAATTTCGAGCCTGTACGTGCTGCGCGAGTGTTTAAAGCGTAAAGTCGGGGGTAATTAGTTTGTCAGAGCTGAAATTCGATAGCCGCAATTTTCGAGGAATTTTAAACTGCGCCCGTTTATACCAGATATCGAAAGAAGGGAGCTCGAAGTGTGGGAGAAGCCTGTTATTATATGCGCTGGTTATTAAAAAATATATTCGATAAAGAAATTTGTACCGATTCGTGAGAAATTGATTGTACCGAAGTCAAGTTTCCCGGATTACGAAATTGAGCGTCGCTGCCCAGAGTCGGAGAGCTATACTTTTCCAGCTCGATGCGGCCGCCGAGAAAAGAGGGAAGCGAAAAAAGAACCAGTTACCCAGTGACAGTCGTCGTTTCAACCGCCTTCGAGTGCTTTGAATTATTCTTCACGCCTGCAAATAATGAAGACGTGTCGGTCGGAAAACGGCTTAAAAAACGAGGCTTCATTTCGTCTTCAAAAAAAGCAGCAGCAGCAGCAGTAGGCGCGAGAAGAAAACCAAACACAGCTCTGAATGAATCTCATCTCTGCAAAGTAAAAATAAAAGAGGAGGAGGAAGAAGCGCTGCAGCCAAACGAAGAAACTGAAAGCCGCTGAATGACAGACGGAGAAAGAGGCGTTAGAATAGCCTCCCCTTTCTCTCTCTCTCTCTCTCTCTCTCTTTCGCCATTGAATCGAGCGCAAGTGCGCTGTGTGCGCGTGTACGTGAGTGTGCGCGCACTTCCCGCGGACGAAGTGAGCGAGGGCAGCGGCACGTAACAGCTTTCTATTTGCATACCACCCCCGGGGGTTTTCACGAGCCTCGGCACACTGCCTCCCCCGCGCGCGAGTTTCTATCTCCGCGCTGGCAGCCGACACCCGGCCGCGCGAGTATTTGCATTGAGAAATTGGCCGCCAGCTAACTACCGCCGGCACCGCTGCACCGCTGCTGCTGCTGCTCTTCAATTTTCGTGCGCGTTTTCGCCGCATGAATTATAAACAATATCGCCCCCCGTCGCGCGCGACGCGCCGATGACGCGCTGCTGAAATTCCGCTTTTTCACGGGAATTAGGGCTAAGCTCGCGAATGCTGAGTTTCCTGGGGCTCCTTTCGTGCTCCCGCGATTTTATTAAAAGCTTGTGCGTTGATCGCGATGTTAATTATTGAAACGAATAAGATATTGTTTCGTAATGAGTTGCGCAAACAGTGTAGTGTTAATTTGTCACTTGTTTCACATCATACTGCCTAATGAGACTATTTGAAATGGGTTTATCAATATTTGATAATTCAAATAGACCATTACACATTTAAATAATTATTTAGATAAACAAAATTGAAATAGACCTAATGATAAGCATTAAGGACAAAATTTTACGTAACAAACTGTAAATTTAAAAAATTTTAAATACTTCATCAACAGACTTTTCCTTTACACACTTATAAATTTATAAATAAAAATCCAGACGTCACAATAGCCCGACAGCTTTAAACGACAGTCAGCGGCGATATTGACGAATCCATCTCTTCCCTCGCTTGTCGCCGTCAGAGACAAATGAAGCTTGTCGCTCGCGCCGAAAATAAATCCGTCGCGTAAAAGATTTTACACCTCGGCATCGGCTTTGGGCTCTAATCCCCGCCGACACGCTCTCCGGCAATTACTCTTCAAATCCGTCCATTCCCGAGGCAGCTCGCGCTCACGCGAATGAAATGAAAGAAAAAGAGAATCGCTTTTCGCGCCCAAGGACAGCAAGGCCAAATTTAGCAAGTACAATGACGCGGGACCGCGCGGGACTCTCCGTATCCACGCGAAAAAGTTACTGCGCGATCCGGCTCTGCCGGAGTTACGTAGCGAGCGCGCGCGCGGTCACTTGATACGCCCGCGGTGTTCGACCTAGATGAGAGAGAGCTCTTTGCTCCGATCGAGCCGACCGATTTCATTATCATTCGACACTGGAATTTCAAGTCGCTCGGCCGCCGAGTGCAGGCGTCCTAACTTTGCCCTTGTTTTTTTCATCTCTTTTCTCGCTCTCCTCTCGATCGGGCGACCGAGTGCGCTTGATTTCGATCTCCGCCCGCTAGGCCCCGATACTTATACAGTGGATTCGTTCTTGGGAATTATACAATTGCCGCTTATATGCGCATCGCCGAGGACAGGAAATTCTTATCTGGCGCGAGAGCGGTGCGCAGCGCAACCGAAAATTTATTCGCTTTTCGACAGGAAATTTTAAAGACAGAGACAAAGAACGCCGAGGGAGGGAGGCTTAGGCTTTTTGGCGCCGCACGCGAGTTTTTCCTCCGCGGCCTTCTCTCTGCGGTCACGACGAAAATCACGTGGGAGGAAGAGAGGCAGGTAGAGAGGCGCGGGAGTATTGACGCCAG
The DNA here is from genome assembly GCA_900474385.1 of Ormyrus pomaceus. Taxonomy (NCBI): domain Eukaryota; kingdom Metazoa; phylum Arthropoda; class Insecta; order Hymenoptera; family Ormyridae; genus Ormyrus; species Ormyrus pomaceus. The sequence continues at coordinate 10,702 of UCOM01000840.1, forward strand.
CCGACAGGCGCACGCAAAGGCCCCGGACGAGCAGACGACGGTCTAAGAAGCGGATTCTTGGAAAATTATGCTGGAGGAAAAAAAGTGTTTGGCTTCATCTGCGTAGGAGGCCCGTCTCCGGGAGATCCGATCGCTTCTGCCTCGAAGAGTCGTGAAAACTTGTTGTTTTTCTAATGCGTCGACTGATAAGCGAAAACATCAGCAATCGAAATCCGCGTAGTTTAAAAGTAAAAAACAATTGATATCAATAATTCATTCCGAGTGATCGATTTTCCTCAACCGTTGACTGGCTCTCGAGCTTACAAACGGCAGGAAGCGAAAAAGGCAGAAACTATTATTTTTCCTGAAAGTGTAACGGAAAAGACTGAATGCTCGCTTAGTGATTGTTTGGCACGTGAGCCGCGAGTTTCCAAGCTCAAGCGCCGCTCGAAGACCATTCCATTATATCCGCCGGCACTCGGCGCCGCGCTTTCTTTAAAAAGATACCCTCTTCCAGCCCGAAGCACTCGGGAGGATTAATTAATGTTGTAGCGAGCGGCCTCTCGAAGGCGCGAAGATTCTCAGGACTGCGCGGAGGGACGAGGGGGCCAAAACCGGCCTAAGTAAACGATTCCTCCGGCAGCTACGGGAGACCGATTAACGAGTACGTGGGGCAATTACGTCGCGGGGAGTCATGCTTCCACCTCGAGCTGGATCGTTTGACGAGACAATTTTAGAAATTCATCGACGTATTCTTTATCTTTGATAAAGCAATATTAGAAAACTCACCAAAAACAAAAAAAAAAAACAAAACAAAAGCACGCTTTCCGGTCGATACAGATAAAGACGAAGAGCGAAAGTGCGAAGAAGCTGCGGAGGAGGGAAGAAAGAAAGGCCGGAGAGAAAGAGCCGGAGATGCACGTACGTGTGAGCAGCAAGCCTTTTAGCCCCGGACGTGTGCGCCCGGGGTTCGCGCTCAATAGTGGCACGTCGCGCGTCTTTATCGCGGCCCACGCTCACGCGCGCACACGCCTCGCGGCGTATATTAGCCGAATCGTTTTTCATTATGCGCACCTATGCCCGCCGCCTAGCCGCTCCGTCTGAGTCCATTAATGCTGCAAAGTCGAAGCCAATTTTTCGCGGGCTTTTCAATCTTTCGACTTATTAACGAGTGGGAACAGGATTGTTTTCGTTCGGGAAACGTGGGGAAAATTGGACCCTTTCTTGGGAGGGGGATCAGGTGCGTGGATACGGTACTCTGTTTCTTTCGCCGGTTTTTTTTCTACTTTAATATTCGTGTGTGTATTTGCATAAATTAGGCTCAATGAAATTGACTGTTCCAGTCGGTAAATCTTCATTTGCTCATTTTTTCTTTTAGATAAGGATCTTCAATTTAATGGATGTTGAGTTCGAGAGGATTAATTGACTATTTTCGAATAAATTATTTTACTTCAAACGTTATCCTGCAGCAGTACAATCGTTAGACAGATTGTTTAGAAACTACATTATTCCAATTTCAAAGATTTATGCTTTGCGTGAGCAAACAATTTCAAAAGCAGCTTTTATACATTTTGATAAACTGCGCTCGTAATCGATCATTACAAAACACACCTCGCAACCAATAATTAATAGAAGCAACGACTCGACCGCAGGCCCCTAAACAGCCTAACGACTGAAACAATTCCCAATTGACAAACCCGCCTGGGCATTTTAAAAAAGGTCCGCGGCGCAATTTCGCTCTTGAAAAATGAAGCCATAAATCGGCCGCTCGGAAAACGGTAACAGATTTCTCGTGCGCCCCGAGTGCACGCGGCGCGACGCAATTAATCATCATTAATCATCGGCGCGCGAGCTCAGCATCTAAGCGTTTAATGGAGCGCCGATCGCCCGGCGACGATTAGAGAGAGAGAGAGAGAGAGAGACCGGGATTTACAAGGCAAATGACGCCCGGAGCTCCGCGCCTGCGTGTGTGTATGTGTGCGCATTAATGCTCTCGAGGCTAATAAATTCGCGAGACACCCAGAAAGAGAGACAGGATCATAAATGGCCATCGTCCCTGCCGAGCGCGAGGTTTATTGTAGTCCTTCGCCACTCGTGTTCTTGCCCGACGAGTGACTCAACTACCGGGAAGGCAGCTCGTTCCTTCATTTTTAACTAGCGCTCTTTTTTAGTGGTTAATTAAATTTTTTTAATATTCTCCGTTTCGACGAATTATGGAGGTACGCCCGAGAAATCGAGAGCCGCGCTATCGGGTTACCGGGAATTATAGGGAGATAGCAATCATTGTTAGAGGCACGAAGGCCCTATTTTCCTTCGTTTAACTTAATTTCGCTTTTCGATATATCTCGATGAAAATGCCTCGGGGCGGGGGAGTGGAGAGTGTCAAAGCAACGCCGTGGCCATTAGTCAAACGAAGCGGAGCGGAGCTTATCGCGGCGTGGGTAACGAGATTAATGTGGGTCGACGGGTCAAACGTCAGTCACGAGATGCCCAGGTATGGAGCGGCCAATCCGACTTGGTTCGACGAACCAACCGGCATTTGTCTTTCGGAGGTGTCTTTGATGGGTAATTTGTTAGAGTCGCTCATTTTTCGCTCGACCGTTCCAGGATAAGTGAGTTAAATACTGGCCGATAAGCCGGCGTCACCTTATTGCTGTAATTGCCGTTGATAAAACTATTATTTTATTTTTTTAAAGTTGACAACTTGCTCGAGACACCGCCTCGCTTTGTGTACTATGTATTAAGTGTGTCAATTTTCATTAAAAAATATAAAGCGCAAAAGTTTTCGACGCGAGAGCGTTCGTGCTTCTCGCGCGTAATTTCGCATGAGCCACGTGCATTATTTTTATTAATATAAATAATTTCTTCATTTATCTCAAGGGGGAAAATTGTTCGCTCGCATTACTCCGCAATTTCCGAGCATTTTAGTTCGTAATTACAAAAATTACTTATCTGACTCTAAGGCAACAAACCATGACCATTTCGCTTTATTTTAATAATGAAACCTCGTCGCGAATTAAATTCATTACCACGTGATTAGTCTGAAATAACCTGAACGCAGCTAATAAAGAAAACAAAGACCCGCAATCCACCCTCTATCTTTTATTACCGGGGAATTCAAAAACTGTGCCAACAAACCATAAAAATTTCCCTAATTAGCATTAAAAATCTACCTCCCCGAAGTCTCAACTCATCCCGTAAAAGGCCAACTCCGTTTCTACAGAGAAGGAAGCTCGCCACCGGGGGAGTCTTGGCTCGCCGCGGCGAATCTCGAACGACTTTATCCGCTTGATAAGCGGGCTCGCTCGCGGGCCGGAACACGTTTTCCACGCACTCCTTTTCCCCGAGGCGTCAAGAAAACGCACACACGCGCTCTTATCGCAACGAGGCATCGTCTCGCGTCGCGTAACCCGCCGCCGCCGCTGCCGCCGCCGCCGCTCGCGCGCGCTGCGTTCGTGCCCCTCGGCGCGTATACCCTCGGGCGCATGCGCGCGGGTGCCTTTCGATTAATTACCCGTGAATGTGCGCTGCAATTACGGCGCCTCGCGCGCGAGCTTCTTATCTCGCGCGGGGGGCAGGTGCGGACGCCTCGACGGTTTGTCCTGCGCGTGCGATTGAAATTCGACGAATGCACTTTTCGGAAATGATAATCGACGCGCTCCGATATAATTGATGTTCGAGCTAATTAGGCGCGCGCGCACCTGCGAGGAGATGGCTTTTGCGCGCCGGAGAGAGAATTTTCGCACGGGCTTTCCGCAGCTGAAATTTTTCCACTCAATTTGCAGCCAACGGGTTTAATTATCCGCTCTCTGTCTCTCTCTTTTCTCACCTTTCGCGAGCCGACGACGAAGGTGTCTCTCGTTAGCGCGCGATTCCGCAGTCGGGCATTATGCATGAACACGAGGTGCGCAGCGCGGCTCGCGAATATTTCGTATTCCCGGTTTCAATTCAATGCTAAAGTAGCTGCTTGACTATTGTTTGATTAAACAAAGAGTTCCGCCGTCTTTGGAAAGTAATTCACGGTAATAGAAGCGCCAGTTTAATTAAAGCAGTTTTCTATAAAGCCGATAATTACAATGCCAAGCCTCCTCGGTAATTCGTCAGCGGCACGGCAGGATCGTACAGCCCACGTCATATCTCGGGCGTAATTTTGGAAAAAGTGCCCGAAAAAGAAGAGAGAGAGAGAGAGAGAGAGAGGAGAGCGTGTACTTGATCGCGTGCGAGGCGCGAAAGTACGAGTTAATTTGCATATACGCGCTGGTTGGCCTCTCTTTTTTTTTCTTCCCGTTTTTTTTTTCTTTTTTGAGAACTCTTCGGCTGGAAGTATAAGAAACAAGTAGCTCAAGCGCCGCGCGCAGAAGGAACGCGGAAAAACGTTGCGTGCGCCTTTTTAATCTCCGCCTCGAAATTCGTCCCGTCTTCTCTCTCGTTCATTCTTCATTCAGCGAGCGTGTTTGCGCGCAAAAGTGCGCGGCATTATTTTCGGGCCGGCGGGCAGCCCGGGCGAAAATTAGAAATTTCACGCGCGGACTTTTACACGCCTCGCGCGCGCATATTAGCCTTGAGAAACGGGTTGAAAAGTGCCCGGCGCGCGATAATAGTTGCGAGCCGAGCCGAGCCCGTCGGGAGGGAGAGAAATAATAAGTGCGAGGTGAAGCGTCCCTTTTTACGCCTCGAGAACAATGACTCGCCCCCGCCAGGAGCCCCGAGCAAAATGATTTTGCGCGCCGCCGCGGTAAGTGACGAACTGCTCGGCGTCGAGATTTTGCGCGCTTCGTCAAGTCTTTCGTCGGTGGGTCTTTCTCCTTCGACGCGAAAAAAAGAATCGCGCGCGTTCTCTCTCTCTCTCTCTTTCTTTTTTTACTCTCAAACAAAAACAATGTGCACCCTTTTTTGCCGCTATGGCTAATATTGTGCTAATTATTGTTCCCTTCTTGCTTTCCCTAGCAGTAGAAGCGCCCCTTTCACGCTCGTGCCTGCCTTTAGGGGCTAATAATTTTGAAGAAACTTGCGGAATTCGCTTCTATTATGCGAAAGAAGGACAAATTAGGTTCTAAAAAGCCCGGAGCTTCCCTCAAGGCGACACTTCGCGCCGAGGCTAAGCAGCTTAATTAAAAGCGCTCGCATTATCGCATCAAAAAAATAAAAGCAGGAGTAGCTTTCTCACGTCTGCCTCCCTCTCTCTCTCTCTCTCTTGATCTCTCCCGCGACATTCCTTAAAAGCGCGTCTTAGACGACTCGGCTCGAGGGAGCCCCGAGTGTGTACAACGCGTGTACTTACACCGAGAAGGAGGAACAAAACGCGACGTGTCGAGAGAGCGAGCGAGATAAAGAAATAAAGAGGAGCGAGCGACGCGTGAGTGTGAGCGTGTGCGCGCGCGCGCGAGAAAGAGTGTTTCTGTGTGTGCGCGTACTTGGCAGCCACCTCGCGGTGAAGCCGAGGGATGGAGAAAAATAAAGGAGTTCTGGAAAACGAAGATGCTGCTGGGGTGAATTCTGCATTCCTTCTGTGCGGCCCCGCAGTGGAATACTTTTCGCGCCTCGGAACGACTTTAAGGAAAAAGTTCAGGTTTTTTTTTTAACAAATTTGTACAGAGTGTGTTTCTGCGGTTTTGCTTTAAAAACTAAAATTATTACTCCAGATTGGACTTTTTTAAATTTTAATTAACCGCGCGTACCATTTTTGAATGTTCTTTCGTGTTTTGATATTTAAAAGCACATCCTACAGTTTGAACCAAATCCGTGTACCGTAGGTGTGATGCTCTCCTCGTAAGATTCCCTTTTTGAAAAGCAAAAAAGAAGAGAAAAAAAAGAAGACGAAATTACCGACGCAGATATTCGACCTTCCAAAAGCTGCATTAAGTACCGAAATCGTTCGCCTTCCTCGAACGAGAAGCCGAGGGGAGAGAGAAGCAGCCACGGCAAGAGCGTCGACGAGGCAAGTGGGGAAGCAAAAGGCGTCATAACCCAAATAAAAGAAGTGCGCGGTGAAAAAGTCAAGAAAGTCGAGTATACATCCGCGAGCGAATTCCCGGAGCGGAGCTAAGAGAGAGAAAGAGAGAGGAGAGAGAGGGAACATCTCTCTCGTTGTTGGCGCCTAAGCGGCAGGAATATTAGAATGGATCGAAAGAATGCTCGAGTGGTTTGCCCGGCGAAAAACTTTGTATTTCGGCGAAGAATTCGCGAGGCTTTCGGGGGGTGCAAAAGATGAAAAGAAGGAGCGAGCTATTTCGTAGTTTTATTGTCTCGAGTATACGCGGAGGAATGAAATTCCCTCCGAGAGCTGCGCCTGAAGGAATATATATATATTTTCCGCGAACAAAAAAACTAAGGGACGATCGCGCGATTCATCGGAACAGTCTTTGGAGCCTTTGGCCGTGTTGTGAAACGAGGTAAATGACTCCGTCGCTGCTAAACCTAACCCACGCGTCTTTGGGGCAATTTTTCAGGCAGCCTCTCCCATCCATTCGAGGGAGTCTACGGCTAATTACCGAGTCGCTCGGGACCACTGACTCGCGACTCCGACTACCCCAGGGAACGAAAACGGCTTGCGGGATGTGTGCGCGCGAGCGTGCGAGGGAGGGAGGGAGAAAAAAAAGGAGAGAAAGACGCGGGGGGCGAAAAGTGCGTGAGCGGAGGCTGCGCGGGAGGAGGGAGGAGGCTTGAAAGCGAAGCGGGCGTAAAGAGAGTCGAGCGCGAGGTAAAGGTAAAAGTGGAACAAAGTTCGACATTGGCGAGCGCGCGGCCTGTGTATAGGTATGAGAGTGCGCGTTACCGCACTGCATGCTACCGCACGACGGACCTGAAAAATTGAGTAGTATCGACGAGGGACGGTGCATTGTCTTGCGCCGCTCCGAGTTTGATATCTCGACGAGTTTGCAATGTGTTTTGTTTAGTGCGAAGGGTTGTGGACGATTTTTTTTTGTCGAGGAAACGCGCGAGCTTGTTTATAAGAAAATGTTGCCTTGCCTTGCGGGTATGAATTAAATCGAAAGAAGGCTGTAGTACCCCATTGTTTCACTGGTTGACAGCATTAACAAAGACATTGCAGCTAGAGACTCGCTAAGTTCGTTAATAAATGGTTGATGGAATGCTTTATAAAGCAGAGAAAAAAGGTGTAAACATTAATTAATTCCGCGTGCTTAGAGTCTATAATTTGAACGGTGGACTAACTTACTTACAACCCAACGTAAACCGTTTGAATACGAAAAGATCTTTTCGAACCTGGTGAGCGTTCTCGTTAAAAATATTTTATTTACCGCATCCCGTACGCGAACGAGCAGCGGCGGTTCGCGACCGTGAGCGCCTCGGCGGGAAATTTAAATTTTTCATAAACTACCGGCGTCCAGCACTATGTATTTATCGCGTCAGCGAACAATCTTTATACACCTCGCGCTTGTTAATGATGCAGCGAGCCGTCACGCGTTCGCGTGTTTCGCTCCTTGCGCGTCTCTCCGCTCAACAAAGCCGCGGCGGGGAGAGAAATTGAAGAAGACCGATTTTCGAGCCTCGCTCCGACTGTTATGACTATTAGTATCAGCCTGCATATCCGCTCTCGGCTCTCGCGCTCACTGAATCGCTGATTCGATTAACGGCCTCGGGGCTTTTTGCCGAGGCTTTAAGCGATTTGTGCCGAAAAAAATACGGGCTAATCGCATTGAGCCTCGCCGTGGCTTACGCGCTAGTTTGCTTACTTTCGGCTTTTCCGCGAGTAACGGATGTAGGCCCGAGTGCGACTCGTTTCAAATAAATATAAAGTTCTCGAATTGCGCATAAATTTTTGCAGGCACAGTATTGGGCAAGACGAGCGAGGCGTAAAAACAAATGAACCCATCGTTCATGCTAAAGGCCGAGCGAGCACCTAAAACGCAGCGGCCAATCATCTCGGATTTTCAAAACAGAAGCCTAAATATCTCTATCCAGCATTCCAGATCCTGCAAGGCAGAGAGAGAGAGAGAGAGAGCCCCTCGCGATCCCGCAGCTCCGCGCGGTAATTTAAGTACCCGAGGCTGCAGCAGCAACAGCAGCAGCAGCAGCAGCAGCAGCAGCGCAGCAGCAAAGAACGAGAGCAGGCAGAAGGCGAGGAGGAGGGGGTCCGCAATTTCGGGGCCCCGAGGCCCCGGCGCGCCGAGTTCCCCCTCCCTCGGCTGGCTCGGCTTGCGCGTGTGTGTGGTATGGGGTTTCGCTCTCCCTCCCCGGTAATATCTCGTTTAGAAAGATTACAGGTTCGAAGAGGCTGCCAATGTATAAAACAAACATCGTTAACTCGGCCCCATACTTAAGGGCCTGCTCGCTCATCCTTCTTTTTTGCGACTTCCTCTCTGTCTCTCTCACTCTCCTCGGCTCCTCCGGTGCCCCGGCATTATTTACCCCCTCCCCGCGCACCTCCGGCGATGCGTTTTCTCACTGCCTGCGCGTACACCGCGTCTTAAATATAGGTGACAGCATTTACACGCTCTTGGCCGTGTCTCCGTGTGAGTGCGCGTGCGTCTGCGTGCGTCTGCGTGCGTGTGGGAGTAAGAAAGGCCGGGGAAAAACGGCCGGCCGATATTGAGACGTAGACCACACGACGACGAGGCTCCGCTCGCGCGTAATTTCGAGCCGTGTAATTATCGACCACCGTTGTTATGTTTGCGAGATGGGCGATTTCTCTCTCTTCCTCTCTCTCTCTCTCTCCCCCAGAGAAAGGAGCCTGCGGGCGCTTCGCTCTCCGCTTCTTCTTCGCCCGGCGCTGGTTATAAACTCGGCGCCCGACGGATACGTATACGGAGGAGGTGGAGGTGAGGCTCAAGCGCGGAGGGCCGATTTACGGATACGGATTGATTTAGAGCGATTTTCAGGGAGGGGAGACGAGAGAGCCCGATTAAATAAACCGCGCACCTACGGATTTTCTGCGAGCGGGCCCCTTTTTCTTTATTTTTTTTTTGTTTTTTTTTTTTTTTTTTTTTGTACCTCGGACTCGAACGCTGCATATGCATGTACGTGGCCGCTCGATGATTTATAGGAAATTTCCGGCCGAGTCACGGCTGATCGAGGAGGAGGTATCCTTCCAGCGGGAGGAGTATTATTTCAGGATGATTATGTCGTTGAGCTCTCGAGCCTGTCGTCCGGCACTGTGTTTTTACAGATTGCCCTCCGTGCTGCTTTATTTTTAATGAAGCCGTAAATTTTCATCGGCCGCTTGGATTATTAATTTTGACGATTTTATCGATTGCTAATTTAAACTTATTTTCAGGGTTCTTACATTTTTCAGGAAAATTGAGAAAAATTAACTTGAAAGAGAAACGGGATTAATCGCAAAGAATGATTTCCCGCTAAGAACGTTCGAATGTAATTATGAAATGCATCAAAAAGGTCATTATTTAAAGCCAAAAAATGTTTGCCACGTTAATCAAAGTACGCAAACGATCGGTAAAACGAAATTTTATTAAATTTAACAGCGCACTTAATTTTCCCGACTCGAATTTTCATTCGCGTTTAAAAGAGTAATCAGATCCCGATCGGCAACGTCAAACAAAAAAAACGCGCTGCTCGACGTCGCAAAAATGCAAGGAATAACAAATGCGCTCGTGCGAGCTCGCGTCCGAAAAAAAACCCCTCTCTCTCTCTCTCTCTCTCGCTCCTATGAAAATCAGGGTAAAAACGCAAGCTCTCGGCTTTTTTAATCGGCGCGGCGCTCTCGAAAAATAAATAAAAAGCGGCAATACGTCCGCGCTCTCTCGCTTACGAGCGAGAGCTCTCGTCGTAAATCAACGTTTTCATAATTCCAGCCGCGGCCGAGACCGCCGTGAATGCGAAATCGGCCCGCATAAATAACCGCGCTGCCCCGGCATTTCGTCGCTCTCGGGCGCATATCAAAACGTGTGTCACGAGCATGAGCCACGCGCGTCCGTACACCGAGTAAGCGAGCCTTTATTATTTAATTAAGAAAAAACGAGGGCTGGACCTACCGGAGAGATTTCGCCGCGTTTGTCGGCCTCTCTTCGCGGATCAGCGTCACCTTGCAGACTCACGGCTCGGAAAACCATTCGAGGTGGGAAGAAAGTTTGAAAATCAGCCTTCTATCGAAAAGTTTATGCGCCAAGAGTTTTTATCGGGCCGCTCGGCGTCCATTTGAATTCATTAAAATCAACATAATGTTTCGGCGCATGACCTCGTAAAATATCTACATTACAAACACCTCGGCGCCGCGCTCCCGCGCGAATTCACGAGGCTATAATATAATTCCACATTAGATTCCCATAGTAAACACGCAGTCGGGCTTTTTATATCGGCCTGGAGCGTGAAAGTGTGCGTGCGTGTGCGCGCGCGCGGGGAGGCACGAGCGAAACTATACGATAAGCATCTATATAACCTATCCCCGCGGACGTCTGTTGCCTTTCGTTCGTTTATACTTTCAGGCAGACGTAGATACTTGCTTGTTTATGACCCGCTGGATTTTTGCCACTTTTATTGTCGTTATATAAAACAAACGGGGAGGAGGGAGAAATTTACGATCCTTAATTTTTCAATTGTTTCGCAGAAATCCGTTGAAAAGGCGAAGGATCGGCGGTTTCAAGAAACTCATTCGGTCGGCAAACGCAATTGCTCAAGGATATATTCAAGCAAAATCAGCTCGATAAGCCAGTGTATCGCTCGGGAGCCGCCGGCGGCGCGTGCAAAAATTCGATCCTCTTCGACCAAAAGTACACACACGATTCCGACGGGGAACGAAGGGGTATTCGCGGGCGCGCGCACGCAGACTCGCCGACCAAGTTTTGATCAGCACGCATGGCGTCTCGCGGCCGGCGTGCATGCGATGCGCATTAAATATGAGTCGCGCGCGCACAGCCGCGCCGCCGCCGCCACCCTTCCGCGAGCTTTTTCTTCGGCCAGCCACCCACGGGGGTGGAGGGGATGCGCGCGATCCGACAGGGCGAGGCGATACGCGCGCGACACACGGGCTAAATCGAAGCGTGCAAACACTTTCCTTATCGGAGAGTTTGTTTTGCGAGAGATTCTTTATTTGATCAGTGATTAATGCGCGATTAATGCGTCGAGAGACGTTGAGAATGATTTAGTGGAAAAAGTTGATGAAAAACTAAATTAAGCACGCGGTTTCGAAGGATAATTTATATCTGCTCGGCGTTGTTGATTGATTTTCCAGCATTAAACATTATTAATCAGCTGAGCTTTTTTGCAAACAGTGTGCATTAACGTCTCCTTCTGATCGTCATCTAATGGCGCCTCTCACGCAATAATAATCATCGTCCGAAACGCTTTACGACACGCGCTTTCCTTTTATCTTCGAGCCTCGCATAAATCACACTTAATTTAAATCACGCTCCGAGCCACAGAATTAAGAAACTCCTTTTAATCCGTTAACGACGTCTCAATCGACGCGGCTCAAAAATCAATACCCGATACCCGACTCCGTCCCACGCCTTGGTACTTTCGGGCGCCGTCAATTTTCGAGAGATTCAGAGCGAGAGAAAAATGTCAAGGCTGAAACGACGTCGCTCTCGCGCGCCAGCGGGCAGCCTTCGACGCCTAGGTGCAGATTTGCGCTAAGCGCGTCTTTTCTTCCCGCGGCGATTGGCCGCCGAGAGAGGCATTGTTGTACGCGCGAGGCGGCGGCGCGATTTTGCATTGAATCGGCGAGCTTTCGTCGCGGGCAAGGCCTCGATTCGACAACGTCAATTGTAATTTATGCTAATTAGCCGCGGAGGCGATATCGCGTGCGGCGAGGCGATCGCCGCCGCTGGCTTCCACGCGCGAAAATTGCATCCTGATCGCTTGGCGATTGATTGGAGGAGCGTAAGCCCCAAAGTTTAAGAAGAACGCTTATCGCTTATTTTCAAGAGAATCGAAAGCTCCCGCGGAAAAGGCATAATTTACCGGCCTCTCCTTTCCCCCGCGAAAAGCGGATCTCGTTTGAATTCTTTTAAATTGCGTCCCCCCGTCAGCAATAATAAATTCTCTTGCCCGTACATACTTTTCTCCGGCGACTAAACTGCACGGCTAAAAGGAGCACTCGAAACTTTGACGGGCGAACCCAGCGCCCACGTTCGATCGCGACTGCCCGATAAACTTGCGCGTCTTCGTGCAGCTGCGCGCGGAAAACGGGGAGAGAAAAATCGCCGGGCAGGAAGGCCGCTGATACTCGCGGATGAAAATTCGCGAGGGCTCATGCGCGGCTTATCGCCGCGCGCGTCTTCGTACCTCTGCTCGTTCGCGCGCGCTCGCTTGTGTGCGCGTGTGCGTGCGTGTGTGTGTGTGCCTGTGTGTGTGTAAGAGCCAGCGGGGGGAGTGCCCTCGCTCGAGAACTTTTCGTCGGCGTGCATGTGTCGATGCGAGGGAGGGATAAGGCGCGCGATTTCGATACGGGAGAGCGTGTTTATCGACCGCGGTGCGCGACCGCGGAGGAGAGCGAGGGGAGAGCTCGCGATTTAGGAATTCGGAGGAGGAAGGATCTTTCGGATGGAGGAATGGATCCTAGTTTTTTGTTTTATTCTCAACTGCGATATTAGATTTCTATCCTCGTCGTAAAGCGTGGTTTGATGCAGCGCGCATGAATAACATCGTAAACGTAAAACTCGGCGGGGTAACGAGCGGGAGGAGTTTCATTTATATGGAAACTGATTTTATAAGGCGCTCTTGTGCGATTTATTGAAAAGTCTGCTTTAATGGCGGCAGACGCCATAAAGTTTCGCCCGCTAATAAGGCGCCGAGCCCGCGAGGCAACAATGCCTCAAAGAAAGCCGCTAAAACAACGCGCTCGGTGGCTAATAATACACCTCGGAAAAGACTGCCGATCTCGGGCGAGTCGGGACTAGAAGCGGGAGATGAGAGATTTTCTCGTCGAATTGACGTGAGCGCGTGGACGCCGATAGAGATCTTCCGGTGCGAGCGCGCGCGTCGACGTCGGCGCGAAAATAGAATTTGGGAAAAGTGTCGGCCGGCGACAGCGCGCCTCGCGTGCTTTATAAATTATCGGAGTCGGGCGTTAGCCGATCTCGGGGGCCGATACGACGAGTCGGGCAAGAAATTATTTTCGAATTTGGCGAGCTCGGCCTGAACGGGCGGCTTTGTGCGCAAGCACTAGACGGTGCGACTTGGCGGTGTGAAAAGCTCTTTAAGCGAATTTTCTTCGCTTCGAGAGGGAGAGCTTCGCTGTCGCTGCAGATGGGGGATAATCATGTTTAAAGTGCGTCGTGCTTTTTTTTTATCGCAGAGATTTATTGGGGTGTTTAAATGTGTATACACATACTTATAAGTGAGGAAATAAAGAGGGGTCTAATTAGTGATAAATTTTTGTTTAGCATCTGTGTGTAAAAGGTATATAAATTACTTGACCCAGTGTTTTGTTTTTCGTTCCTCAAGATTACTAAAAGATTTTGAATCGCGTTTGAAATTAAAAGGAAACTTATGTACACAATTTTGAAGCTAATTTATTTCGTAATAGTTTATTTATATTGAAATATAAATATTAAAAGTCGTTTTGAGAATGATAACCAAAGTTAACATGTCCGATTCAGTAGAATTGCTAACAAAAACAGATGTTCCTTCAGATCTACAATTAGCAGAAAAAGATTGCCAAAGAAATCGTAATCTCGGCCAAGGAACACCTGTCCGCCTCTCAAAAATAGGAAAGAAGGAAGAGCAACTTACCGGCCGCTCTTGGTGATGACCATCTCGGTGCCGAGCTTGTGGAACTTCTCCCAGAGCTCCTTGCCCTCGAGGGTGACCTTGGGGTCGTCGACGATGCCGTCCTCCTCGGGCGGTGGCGGCACCAGGTGCGGGTGGGGCCCTGCCAGCGGATGGTGTCCCGCGAGCGGATGCGGCGACGGCAGCATGCCCGGGGGCAGCGGCGGCCTCAGGGGCCTCATGCCGCCGGGCCCGGCCGCCGCCGCGGCGCCCTGGTGGTGGTGGAGGGCCGCCGCCGCCGCGGCCGCCAGGACCGCGTGCGCCTCCTCCGTCGTTTGGGGACCTAAGCCCAGTCCTGGGAAGTAGAACGAGGAGGCTATTAGCGAGTTTCTTTGCTGGTCGCTGCTACAATTTTTGATTTTTAACGGTGGCTAAAGTATACCTAATTAAATTCTCTCGTTTAATTCGATTTACATTTTTTTCTCGCTTTCCCAGCTAGTGGTTCGAATTAGTTCAGTGCCATTTTTCCAGTTATATTTTAAGTATGTACTAACGTTTATTTTATGACTTATTAGATAAAGACGAAAAGTATAAAAAGTTTGCATTTATGCTATTTCTCTATTACTTTTTTTCACTCTAAGGAAACGTTAAAGTATCAGAAGGAAAGATTTATACGTATATAAAAAAAGTTTCACATACTTGAAATAATTCTCTATTAGTTTTAAAAATGAAGTAAGTGCCTTTATAAAGTTGAAAGCGATATATTTATGCTTTTTATGTAAAGTTTTAATGCAAGCCAACAATATTTTCCATCGAATTCTAGATTCAGTAGGCGATCTTGACTGTTTACTTAGTTTCAACATCATTTTATACGCGCGATAGCCCGACAATAAAATAATCTGACTTCATGCTCGGAATATTTTATTTTCATAAAGAATAAAACTGTAACTCCCAAGCTTCCACATAAACTTTCCATTCAGCCGCTTATTCCAACGAAACCGGATTTCATTCAAGAATAGAGATTTTTTTATAATTCATATAAAATCCCGACTAATATTAGCCGCGAGAATCCGACCCAGAAAACAATCGTTAAGTAACAGTAGCCACTTTGAAAGCAGGATAAAACTTAAAAATTCCCCGCGGCATCCGCGACGTTCATTCATAGGCCGAAAATCGCTGTGCGTAGACAAAAATCTCGCGGCGTGCCGAGCTTAGCCAACGAAAAGCTGAATGAATAAAGGCGCAGTCTCGCAATCAGGTTTTTCGCCGGAATTATGAATGGAAGCTCGCTCGTGGCTCATATTTATAAATTTTCGTCGCGAAAGTGTCTCATCCGTGCCCGGACTTTTTAATTCGCGCATGAATGAATTTCGCAGGCCCGCGGCGTCACGTAGCCGACATCAAGATCCCTATCTAGCGACTAGAGAAAAGCTACGTCTTCCCTTCCTTTCTCTCTCTCTCTCTGTCTGTCTGTCTGTCTCTCTCTCTCTCTCTCTCTCTCTCTCTCTCTCGTCTCGGAAGGAGATCGGCGAAAAAGAAAGAAAGGAACGCGGGAGAGGAGGAAAGAAAGAGCGCCGCGCGCTCGGCATGAATGAAAGGTCGAAAAATCTCCTTTGTGTCTGGCCTTTTAATGCGCCGTGTACGCGCGGACGACGTACGCGGACGAGTGTATTCGCGTATTCTTCAAAGAGTCCAAAAGTAAAAATGCGGTTATTTGCGCGGCGCGCCGCGGCAGCGAATAAAGCGGATCAAACGGCACGGCACCCGAGGAGAGAATAATATGCGGTGAATGAGAAAGGGAGGAGGGAGTCGCCGAAGTGAGCGAGATTTTTATTGTTTCAACAATGAGGGAGAACGAATTTTCGCCGAGAGCGAATCAAGTTATCGCGTGTAAGAGAAGCGCGCGCGGACCCGCCGTATATTCATTAACTTTAATAACTGCTTTTACCCGCCTAACAGGATAATGAGGTAGTCACTGTGCCGCTTCAGTGGTTTGATAAACATTCCTTTTATTTTCACTTTCGAACGAAGAAAATCGTCGAGACGCGCCTAGCGTCCTTCTTCCCGGACGATTGCCTGCCCTGTTATCGATGGCTTGAACTGAATTTCCAATTGAATCGCGCACAATGCATCCTCGTCGAATGACATTTTACTAAATCTTCAATTTAGCTCTTCACTTGAAATCAATGTCAGTCAATTTGAATGATAATTGATTCCCACATTTCGTGCGCGCGGTTTAATTTTCCGACAGCCAATCCAAGCCACCCGGCAACCTTCTTCCCGTCAATTGAGAAACTCGCGAAAAACTGCTCTCGCGGAGTAAGCTCGCCTTCCCAAAAGAGAAAGGACTTTGTACCAGCTTGGCTCAACGGCGCTCGGCTCTCGACAAAGGAAGCAAAAAAAAAAAAAAATGGATGCGCCTAATTGGCCGGTACTCGACAATTACAAAGTTTTTCATGCGGCCTCTCTCTCTCTCTCTGTCTGCAGGCATTCCGCGTCACCTAGAGAGCCTCGGCGCGGCTGGCACTGGTGTGTGCGCGCGCGCTTAAAAATAGAATTGACGCATTCGCCCGTGGGTCAATAGAGCAATCTATGACAGCAATTGTCTTCGGCGTAAGCCGGAGGCCTCGCTCGACAATTCAAATGGGATATCGTAAAACGTGCTTGTCCCTCCTCCCTCCTCCTCGGCCGCCGACGCCGCCGCCGCCGCCGCCGCCTCGTCGACGCGCATTGTTCGCAGAAATTGGCCACACGAAGAGCGCAGGCAGTAAGCTTGCCTTTCAAAATCATCGGCATCTGCGGGTCTGCGGGATGCGACGTATCTCTCTGTCTTGCTGCAGCCTCTCTCTCTCTCTCTCTCTCTCACTTTTTCAGTCGGGCAGACGACTACTGTGCGGTGATTCTGATTGTGAGAACGCGACTGATTACCGACAGGAATTCCAGGACGAATTTTAATGGTTTAATAAATTTCGCTCTCTGACTTTTCTGCGTTATTTATACGCCGGGGAAAAGATGACGGACGCGATATTATTGTTCGCGAGCCTTTTTTCTCTCAAAATGTCTTCTCTCGCCGAGAGGTCTTGAGCGGTGTACTTCGGGAAGAGAGACGACTCGAATTTTTTAATTCCTTTATAAAAAGCTGGTATTTCGTAATGAAATCATAAAAATCGCGCGAAACAATGCGTCCAATTCATACGACTCGGTTTATCGGCTTTCAAATTGAATCCTCATTTAGCGACCGAAAAGGAGATAAGCCGGCGAAGGCGATGAAATTAAAAAGCCCAAAACCGCGGGATGAGAAACTTCTTTGATCGACGCGCACGAAACTCACTCGTCGGCCCTGTTGACGCCTCGTCTTATCGTCGGGCATCCTCTCGCTCGCGTCTCGTTACCGCAAAGAAAGCATCAAAGAAAAAGCGAAATATATCCGCAACATTTATAAAAGCTAGTTTTAATTAAGATCAATAGACGCGGCTGCGCTCTCGGCTTATTAGCTCCCTCTCTCTCTCTCTCTCTCTCTCGCCGAGCGAGAGCCAGTCGAGCAAAACGATCCGTGCGGCC
The DNA here is from genome assembly GCA_900474385.1 of Ormyrus pomaceus. Lineage (NCBI taxonomy): Eukaryota > Metazoa > Arthropoda > Insecta > Hymenoptera > Ormyridae > Ormyrus > Ormyrus pomaceus. The sequence continues at coordinate 27,868 of UCOM01000840.1, forward strand.
GATAATTTATAATTATCGCGTTAAAAAGACTTACCGCGGCGCGCGCTGCTCGCGCTAGGCGGCCCCTCATTAGGAAAAAGGCCGCTCGCGCGCCCAGCTTATATCCCGTTAAAGAGCGAAGGAGACAGCCGTTCGTCGTCCGGAAATTATCAAGATCTCTGCGCCGCGAGTTTCTTTCTTTTTTTCGGACGGAATCGTGGGCGGCTCCGCCTTATGTAGGTTATATATCCCTTTTGCCCCGTTCATTATCGCCCCTCGGCGCGACGCTTAAGCGGCAATTAGCGGATTTAATTGGGAATCGACGAGCGATCGGGGAGGGAAGCGGTGTACGCGCCTTTCTAAATGGAAATATGGCTCGTGATAAAAGGAGAGAGAGAGAGGCAGTTTTTTAGCCGAGTGCATTATTTAATCACTGTCGAATTTAGAAAGTGCAACGCTTCGCGCGGCAACGATTTTTGAAGTTTCAAAATGGGCTTTGTGTGGAAAAAGGTTGCGAGTTTTAAAGAGTGTCGATCGTTTTACCGAACATCAGATCCCGAGTCATCGAAATCTAATACATTTAAACTTCTTCATTACAAGCGAAGTCGCGCTTAAAATTTGCATAATTATTCAAACTTTCTCATTCGAACTTCGACGATCTCAAGTAAAAAGCGGGAGATACGTCGAATTTTTAAATTTAAAACGGCAAGCATTACCGAACCCCCGATGCAGAAAAACGTCCCTCGACTCGCGGACAATGCTCGAGCAGCCTAAATAACCCAGCGCGTGAATAAGCAAAACGGACAAACTAATTAACGCTCCGATGAAATAAGCAAATATGTAACCGCGCGTTTCGAGCGAGTGACGCAACCGCGCGGGCGCCGCTGCCCGCTGGTTATTAGTAAACGAAAGTTATAAATCAAACGAGCGATATATGACCTTTCATAAATTCGAATCTCCCGACTATCCGTCACGGAGCCGCGATCCCGACTTTGGATTTTCGGGCTCCGCCGCGGCGGCGGCGGCTCGAAAAATTGAAAAGCCACGCGCGCGCTCCCGCTTTTTTAAGGAGCTGAATTAATGAAAAAGCCGCGATCGCTGACCGGCGCTTTACGCATTCATTGCCTCAGAAAAATAAGTGGAAAAGTTCCTTGGTTTGTTCGGCTAGGTGGAATTCGAGCGGCAGCGGAACTTTTAAGCTTAGAAATTGATGTGGGTTTGTGTATAATTATTGCACGTTTCAAAGAAACTAATTGACGGCTCAATGCTGGAAGTGTAGTGAAAAAATCGTACTTCATCTTTTCAAGTGACTTTGGAAGTTGGCGCGAAGCTAAAGCCGGCTATTCTTTTAATTAGCATGCCAATTTACGATTATTTAGAATGACCGAAGCAAGTAATTTAATCGAATTCGTACTAAAATTGCCCAAACTGCATTAGCAAATTTCTATTAGTCGATCAGCGCATCAATTTTCATTTAATTTTATCAAAGTTTGATAAAAAAAAAAGGAAATTTGCGCGATAAGATGAAAATAAAAGGCACACATCAATAAATTCATTGGCATTGTCAGCCGCGCGGCGGGCAACAAAAAAGCGAGAACAGCCGGTAATAAGATTCAAGAATAAAGCGGTGAAAAGCTCGGACAGCAGGCCGCCGCTTGCGCCCGTGGATTTAACGATGAATTTGTCAAATCGAACGCGCGGCGGCGATGTATCGGGCAAAAGTCGCGCTCGCGGCTCGTTGTCGCGAAGAATTGATGACGCGAAGCGCCGCTGCACAAACACGATATATTCGGCGATTGTTGTCTCGCGGCCGGCGCAGGCGTGACCTCGATGATCAGCGTCCGCTCGCACGAGCGACACTTTTTTTTATTCCCCCATTATTGTCGAGGGCGAATGTATACGCGTTTGTTATTCCGAGTTCGGCGCAGTTCTCGCCGGCTGGATTTATTTTCGAATTTTCGCTCGGCGAATATTTTCAGTCTCGGCTGGCTGATACAACTCTGCGCGCGGAGATATTACGTTGTTTAAGGGCTTTTCATTTGTTGCTAAGCGTCGAGCTGTGTACATTTCGTGGATTTTGTTTGCAGGATTTTGTTTCGCCGATTGGCGGTATCGGTCGACGAGGATGGAATGCACTTTTGATTTACTGCACTGCACGCACATAACCTAAAAGAACGAGATCAATATAAATGCACGCTGCAGCATGCAGCCTAACCTGAAATGCTTTTTTGCCCTTGCTAATTTGATTAAAGCCGGCTGAGTTTACTTTTCACTCGCGCACGTAATGCGCAGTTAAGTTTTTGACAGTTTTTTAGGAAATGAATGTTAATAAATTGTACGAAATAAAAACTTTTATCGCTCTAGTTTGTGGACTATAAATAAAAATACGTTCAATTAGCCTCGCAAGAGTTAACGAAGCCGTAAAAAAAACTTTAAAATTACTACACACAAATAGCTTGCCTCGCTGTTGCATAATTCTTATAAATATTAGCAATATGGTTAAATGCTTTTTTAAAAGCGTTCTGCGCACAAGAAACGGCTGGCGTACCATTTTCCTCGCTTCTGCACATATTTTCCACTGTTCAAAATTAATAAGTCTCACTTACGAAGTGGCTGACACTTATTTTTAAAATCGCACAGCATACCTTTACGCGCACGCCGAGAAAAAGTGCGCTAGATACAAAACCATCGTAATCCCGATACATCGCTTAGGCAAAAAAAAAGGCTGCGCCAGATCAATTTCCTTTATACCCGAGCAATCTCGTAATTACAAATCAACGGCGCGCCATTTCCATCGAAGAAAAACGATCCTCCGAGCCGCCGAGAAAATAATAGCGTCCGCGACGCGCGCACAATGGCAGAAGAGTGTCCCGAAGATAAATAATCGGCATTATGAATCGACAAAATCTCAACTAAACAGCTCGGCCATTATGATGCCGGCAATTTATATACGAGCAAGCATATCGTGCGCTCGGTTACACATACGCACGCACATATATGTGCAAACGCATCGTGGAATAAAATCGTGAGAGAGTGATTCACGTGTAAGCCGCGAGCGCCTCGAGAATTTTAATCTCTTAACCTCGCGGAGAGGCGGATCTCTCTCTCTCTCTCTCTGCGCGCGGATATATATGTGTGTAAGTACGCTTCGATACAGTGACACACTTGTCAAAACTGCCCGGATTTGCATAATCGAGAGGATTCAGACGCGGTGGCCTTTGATGCCGAGCCGACGAGTGTTTTTCAGGAGATATATATTTCGCCGGAAATATTGGAAGGTGATTAGACGAGTTTGCGTCCGCGATAAAGATAAGCGCTGCGGTTTATTTTCTGGTTTTAAATGCCGCTCAAGGATGCGGCGGTAATATTGATTCCAACGAGAAGCTGGATGGTTTCGATTGCAATATCTCGCGTACAAGAGTGATCTTCGTGAATTAGGCGTCCCTTCCGAAGCGTAAAACTGTCACTGCTCGATCCATCGAGAAAAGCGCGCGCTCGATAAAAAAAAAACAGAGTTTGACGCAACGCCGCGTTCCTCGGGTGCCGAAACGCGGGTAAAATATTTCGCGGACAAAACGCTCGCAAGAATTTTCTCAGCCGAGCGGCGAATTCCGTTTCTATCCCGGCATTGGCGAGCCGGATAATCACGTCGAAACTAAGCATCGAGAATGCCGAGAAAAAGCCGCGCTCGCTCGCGAAATAGATTCAAAATGACCACGCAATCTCTCTCTCTCCCGAGCGGCGAGTCCCGCGGGGGGAGAGAAAAGAGAGAGAGAGAGAAGAAAACGAGTGAATAACAAATTAGGCGCGTGTCAGGCGGCCGCAAAGTCTCTATACGATACGGCCGGATTTTCAATCGAAGCTGCGGCGGCGGCAGCAGCAGCCTCTGTCTTCTCTCCTCTCACGGATGCCGCCCGAGGAAATCGCTCGGCATTTCTGCCTCGATTGCTCGCTCGATATTCACTTGCTCACGCACACAGAGCCCCCCGGATCTTAGGGAATACGAATGGTGACGCGCGCGATTGTAAATGCGCGGAATTGCGCGGTGCCTTATTCGTCTCTCTCTCTCTCTCTCTCTCTCTCTCTCTCTCGCGGCGGCGGCGGTGGCGATATTTTTTTCTCTCGCTTTTGTTTATAGCTCTCTCGCTCTCGTAGCGGCAGCAGCCGCCGAGAATTACGTACGGGAGCACATTCCGAATGCGCGCTGCGTTTTTTCTCTCTCTCTCTCTCTCTCTCTCTCTCGGCCTGCCCTTGGCAAGATTAATCGCCGCTGATCGCTGTCAACCAACGTGGAATCGTCGCCCAAGACTCCCCGAGGATATTCGAGGCTTTTCCTCGCTCTCGGAAAACTGGACGAGAGCGATTGGCGAGAGTGAACGACGCCCCGGCAAATGCGAACTGACGGTTACCTGCACCGAGCGGCCGGACGAGATAAGGGATTATCGGCCGCGGCTGTGTTTTTAAATTACTCAAAATTACGGGCTCGCGTTAAGTGAGCAGCGCCAAGTTTTTTCAGCTTTCGGTCATAAGGACGAAGTTTGCTTTATATCGACCGCTCGAGAAATAATTTAGCGCGTAAAACAGTTATTGAAACTGATTACATTAATGGATAAATGTAATAAATTTTTTATTACGATTAAAGAGCCCAAAAAGGTAATGGAAGTATTCCCGCTCGATAATATTAGGTTTTTAACCTTGTAATACTGCTTTTATTCAATTTTCTACACTTTAGCAAATGAAACGACTCGCTTTTTGTAGTTTTATAACAGATTGCTACCGCCTTACTCAAAGATTCTTGCACCTCCTTTTATAATCCAACGTATTTCAAGTCGGTGCGGAAGCTGCTACAGTTGCAGAGTGCATTTTAATACATTTAATAGTTTTAAGTGAAATAAATTACGGCCATCAAATAGAAATTTCATGCCACTTTCATAAATGCTTATCTAATAAAAAGAAACTTTACAGTCTACAATTATTTTTTAGAAGCTATGAAGAAACGTTTCTTTCTGATTTATACGTTCATTAAGACCGTAATTTCTTGTATTCCAAGCGAATAAATCTTCCAATCAATAAATTTATTAATAACAAGCCGACTACTAGTTTCTTCCTACTCCAAAGAAATCCATCTCGAGCTCGCACAAAAAAAACACAGAAGCGCTCGCTTTGAGATCGGATAACTGCTTTTTTTGTCCCCGAAGCGTTTCCACATCAAAGAGACTGACCAGAGAGGCGACGAACGCAGCAAAAGCGAAATATCCAGCAAGAACGGCTCACGGCCGCGTCAATTCACACGGACATAAATTTGGGAACCCGCGAAATATGTATTCACACGCCGGAGCTCCGATTGGGGATTCCGACGACGGCGCGAGTCGAAAATCGCGTGTCGTGCTTATTGAAACGTCCGCCGCGCTCAAATCGCCGGCATAAATTTTCACGAGGGTGAAGCCCACTGCAGCCGAGAGCGAGAGAGAGAAAGGAAGAGAGGACAGCCGAAAGCGCGTGAAACGCTTAGAATGTTAAAAAACGCAGGTATAAGCGTATACGCGCCGTAAAAACAATGGGAAAGAGGCGAACGGCAGCCGGAGGAACGTCTCCACTTCTAACGATATCGCGATGGCCGTAGGCGCGAGCGCACAACAAACGGTAGCCGCTCTTCAAGAACCATCGACTTCGTGCCCGGACTGCGAGATCCTCCCGTCCGAACGAGAGGAAAAATAAAGACGTCGCCCCGAACTGGGCAGCACAGCCTAATGGCGATTTTTATGGCCTCCGACTACGACGAAACAACACCGTCGCGAACACGGGGCCCGTTCTTTTTTACTTTAATTGCGCACGAGCCGGCAATTATTTAGCAGCTGCCGCCGTTTGACGAGAGAATTTTTATCAGACGGAAAACTGGCCTCCCCGAAGAACCGCTAAATTTACAGCGCGTTTACGGCACAGTCCTCGGTGCAATTTGGAAAACTCTTCGGAGCAACCTGAGCCTCTGCGGCTAATGAGTAATCTTTGCTTCCCATCTTAAGCCTCTCTAAATTCCGTCAAAAGCATAAGCGGCCTGACCTTTGCAGTAAATCACTTTACGAGGCAGATGGTAATCTTGCGAAAAAGTGCAGAGAGCTGGGACTAACCTGGAGGTCCGATGCCCTGGGGGTTGAACTGCGGATGGTGGTGGGAGCCGGCGAGGATGGCCTTGCTCTGGAGGTGGTGGGCGGCGGTGGGCGATCCCGCGGGCGGCAGGTGGGCGCCGGGGTTGTAGAAGCCCGCGGCCGCGAGGGCCGCCGCCCCGAAGTAGCTGGCGACCGCCGAGGAGGGGTGCTGCTGGGCCGAGGAGGCCGAGGAGCTGAGGTCGCTGGCGCCGCGCTGCGGCGGGGGCGTCTCGGGGGCCGCGGCCGGGCTGCCGGGGCCGCCGGGGGGCGGCGAGGCGCTGCCCTGGGAGCTGGAGCCGCCCAGGTGGCTGGGGTGGCTGCTGGCCGCCGTCAGGAGCGAGGAGACGCTGAAGTCGGTGGGCCTGGGCGCCGCGGGCGCCGGCAGCCGGCCGTTGGGGTTGGCGGCTGCGGCGCTGGCCGAGCTGCCGGCGGCGGCCGAGGCGAAGGGCGAGTGCCGGTTGAGGGCCGCGGCCGGCGCTGGGTAGGCCATCCCAGGGCCGCCCGACTCGGGCCTGCCGAGCACCGTCTTGGCGGCCGGGCCGTCGAGCGCGCCCAGCTCGCTCTGGCGCTGCTCGTCCTCGTCGCGCTGCTGCGTCGTCGCGCTCAGGTCTGCCGCGGGCGGCGAGGAGCGCTGCTTCTTGGCCGAGGGCGGCCGCGCGCTCCTGTCGTCGCCGGCGCTCGGGCTGCCGGTGCTGGGGCTGCCGCCGGCCACGCCGCCGTTCTCCTTGCCGGCGACGGTGTAGGGCGCCAGTTCCGTGCTCTTGGCACGCGGGGACGCCTGCTGGTAGTTGCTGCTTTTCTGGGTGAGGTGAGGGCTCAGCTGCTGCTGGTGCGGGCGAATGCAGGCAAGCTGGTGCAGAGTCGCCGGGAGCGGAGTGCTGGCGCAGTGGGTACCCCTGCACGCCGTCTCTTGTTCGAATCTCATCGAGGCTGCTGGAGCTGTGCCCTGCGAGTCGCGCGAGATTTTACTCCACGAGTGACTCAATTGGCCGCCTCCCTATACCTGCCTATCTGCCTGTCACCGGTGCCAACGACTAGAGTTCAAGCGGTGCATCCGGCCGTCCTGACACTTGCTCTCATGCTTCCTCTCAAGCTCGCGACACTTTATCACGACGACGACGGGCACTACCTCCCTCGCGGCGACGACGACACTCCGTTCCAGTCCATTTCGACCTCGTCATCGCGAGTTCCGCGCACAGATCCACAAGCAACATCCACTCTTCCTCACAATTATCGAAACTGTCACCAAGTCACCAAGCTCAACGCGCAAGTGAAAGTACGCGTGTGCTAAACACAGAACACGGCTGAGAGAGAACGGTTAGGGCTCGCGCGCGCGGATCCCCCTTTATTCGATGCTACTGCTGCTGCTGCAGTAGTAGCGCGTAAGACGCGCTTCTGCTGCTGCTGCTGCTGCTGCTGCTCCTGCTTGGCAACGCCGTCGCGGCTTCCGACGGCCGGCGAGTGGCTTGCCGGCGGTGGCCTGTCGTTGATGACGTCTTGCCACTGACACTCATGCTAATCGGACGCACCGTCGACGCTGCTGCTCCGAAAATCCAGACGCACTCGGCGCATAACTAGCCAGTGCCGTCACGCTCCTCCTTGCTTTTTTTAGGTTATGAATGTATATTATCACAAGAACACTGTGCATACAACACTGACTGCCCGCGAGGTCTCGCAGTACGCTGCAGCCACTGCTGTTTGCTCCGACTGCTGTCGTCGCTGGCGATCCTAGTAGACTTACTCCGCAGCCTGGTCGTCGAGGCACTGGCACGACGTCGACGTTTACACACGCGATCGCGGGATGCGATAATCCGTGCAGTGCTGCTCAGGGCGTCGAGCGAGGAATGCGTGCTCGAGCCCGAGAAGGAGCTTGCTAGAGCAGAGAAAAGAGCGGCGGCGACGCGCGAAGCGAAGGTGTTACTTGGGTGGTGCCGCGATGGTCACTGAGCAGCGCTAGGATTGACACCTTCTCCGAGGCCTCACCCCCACACCTCCGCCACAACGACGGCGACGCAAGCAGCCAGCCAGCGCGAGCCAGTCAGCCAGCAGCACGGCAGAGCGACAGAGACGGCGAGAGCGAAGGGAAGGTGTTGGTGTGCCAGAGTCCCGGGGAGCTGCGCACGAGCGCGAGCGAGACGGAGCGAGCCGGGTCTGCGAGTGCGACGAGGACGGCCTGAGCCGAGCGGGGACAGCCGGAGCGGGGGGCGTGCGCGCTATCCCCGCCACTTGGCGCCCAGCGCAGAAAGAGAAAGGGACAGGCAGCCGAGGCGCAAGCGAGAGCGAGACGCCGCTACCGCGGGAGAACCAGTCTTGCGCTCCCCTCCGCCGCCGGCGATTCCCCCACTTTTGGCGCCCAACCTCCGTCCTTCTCTCGCCGCTTGCGAGTATAACGTGGCGACGAGCGCGCTCTGTCGTCGCGCGGAGGCGAGCCGAGTGTATTCGTCGCGTCTCGCGTGTGTAAAACGGCGGCTGCGGCGTTGCGCGCACACTGTGTCTTATGAGCGAGCGCGAACGCTGCCAGGCTATAAGCTCCGGCGCGGAGATAGTGCGAGAAGGAGAGAGAGAGAGAGAGAGAGAGCGGCGCTCGTGGGAGGCGTGAATGCTGGAGGCCAGCAACGCCGAGACTGAGACCTTTCGGTTACTCCTCCTCCCCCTTCCCCTCGGCTCCCACTGCTATCTGGCGCCCAACTTCGTCTCTCTCTCTCTCTCTCTGGCGCCCACAGAGTGGGGACGCTCCGTCTCTTTCTTGTCGCGCTCGGCGCACACACGCAGCCGCCGGCTGAAACGGCGATAGTGGTGACGGTCGCGCGAACGGGAGCGAGAGAGAGGGAGCGAGCTGCACACAAAGACGCGCTCGCAACGGATGTACACACGCGCGCGCTCGCACCCCTCCACCTCGCGCGCCAGCTAGCGACGCTCGGCGCACAGTTGGGCGATAATGAGCGCTCGTCGTGCGGATTGGCGCCCAAACGCCAATCCGCGCGGCGTTGCTCGCGACGCCTTTCCCGACGCGCGCGTCTCCCCCCTCCGTCCGTGCAGGAGTAACTAGAGCGAGAGAGATATATAGCTAGGATTATTCGCTCTCCCTCCGTCTCACTTGCTGGGCTTTAGCGACGGTCTCGCGTATTGTGTGCGTCGGAGAGAATGATCGACTTGGCCTGTCTCTCCGTCGCTTGCACCCAACCTCCCTCTTTCCTTCTGGCCGGCGCGAGAGGCTCCGAGGGTGTTTAACCGCGAGTACGCCCATTAACACCACCTTCTCCTCCTGCCTCCTGCCCCGCCGCCCCCTCCTCCTCCTCGTCGCCTTCCTTCGACCGTCCGATAGAGAAACTTGGCTCTCGTGCATTTCCCGTCTTTCTCCTTGGCGCTGTATCCTTTACTTTCTCCCGCTCATCACTTTCGGACGGTACATAGAAGCGAGCAAGAGGAGATGGAAGAGACCGCGCGTGCCATCAAACTTTTGACGCGCTTGCGATTCCTCCGAGCTCGTTGAGGTTTCTTGTCGAGACTCTCTACGTAAGCAGAGAGTAAAGCGAGGAAGAGGGAAGCTCCGCCAGTGGTAAGAAGCTGAAAGAAAGTTTCGCGGCGACGGCTAAGGGGATATCGCGGGAAGCGAGTTTCTTGGCCGATTAGCTATACTTCGTGATTTCTGCGCTTCTGCGTGTCTTTGCAAAGTACTTTGTGCGTCTTGACGCCAAGTATTTTTTCTACTTTATTTCAGATTTAGATTTCTATAAATTGCAGGTGAGATTTAATTTGTTTATTAATGCGAAGAGAACGATTTTGAAACTTCGAAAGCTATTCTTTTTACTATTAAAAATATTTTGAAAACCAATTTTTTAGTATCTGAAGAAAAATGTTCCATTTTTTTATATGTCAATACATATTTTCTTTTACATCCACTGTTAGAAGCAATAATTATTCGTAAGGCTAAACCCACGTGAAAAAATGTTGTTCAGCTTGAATACAAGTTGTATATAAGGGATGTATTCAAAACTGATTCTACATAATATTGATATAACTTACATTTTTTTTTACATTTTTTTCTCATGTGCTGATTTTTAAAACATCTTTAATACTGATTTAAAAGATGATGTAGCATTTACTAAAAACCATTCATCAACAATATTAAGAGCTCAATATTTATTTATTTGTTATTCACTAAAGTATGCGATACGCATGTTTACATCAGATTTTACATAATATAATTGATAAAACTGGCATCCTAAAGAGGTACTCTAAGGTATCTGTACATAGGTCCGACATTATAAATAATCTTACATACTAAAAACTGAAAATTTCAATTTATTTTTTAAAAAATACAATAAACAAATGAAAATTTATTTCTTTAATTCATACATTACACGAGCTACAATATAATGTTATGTATTCAATAAATGTGGGTATTACAATCGATTCAATATCGTGTATTTTTAAATAATTTTCATAATTTGTTAATTTAATTAAGGATTAACCAATTTTTACTGCATCTTCAATATCTTGTACTCGTTAACGGTAATTACAAAAGTATCAAGACTATTCATTGTAGTTAATATAATTTTTCTTTCCATTATTACACATGATAAAAGTATGATCTAGTTAATAAAAATATTTAAATTAATTATGATTCAATTTGTACTTATTTTTGTAACGACAAAATCTTTTAACTACTTAATTCTGCAAAGTAGTTAAAAAAAAGACTTGAAAGCTTTAAATTTTTTTTTATTTATAATATAGTAATAAATCTCACATGCATACTTTTTAAAAACAAAGTTATAAATTCTTTTGGATGAATAAGAATGTATTACAAGATCGATATTAAATTGCATGTGTTATAAAGTGTTGCGTGATGATTGAAGAAAATTATATATATTTGAGTCGAACAGCTGGGCTACTAAATATGCTAAAAAAGCATTGTCCGAAGAAGAATAAAACTTTTATTTACTATGTTATGTACAAACCGACCACAATTACAAAGGGATATTTTATAAATAAATTTAAAGAAAACAGTCATAAATCAAGATAACTTATTGATATCCTTTTTTGTAATGATAAAGCACTGAAAATTAAGCAAAAATACAACTTATGTTGAATACTTTAGAGATCTCAGAAATTTTTTAAATTCTAAATCTTAATGTTTTTATTAACAAAGATTAAAATGTAATTGAATTAAAAATCACAGTTTCTAAAGAATTCATTCTAAGAAACAAATGATAACAAGAAGTGAAGTGCTAAACTTTACCAACGGAAGCAGCCTATGCCTATAAAAAAAGTGAGTGCTTGACACTTTGCAATCGTCTTAATTAAAACCTCAACAATTTCAATTATATACGATGAAAACTAAGCTGCAACAACATCATTAAGAGCTGGCATGCACGTCAGACTCGTGCAAAATGAAAAAAAGGCATAACGACAAAAAGGAGGAAAGCCTTGGGTGAAGAACGCTTCACAAGCGCGATATTCAATTACAAGAGAAAACGGGAAAAAAGTGCAGCACACGAGCCGCGGAAAATCCGCTGGTTGTCTCGAGAAAACGATCAAAAAGTTGCAGCCGCCCAGCCAGTCCCTCCTCTCTCCTCTCTCTTTCAGCAATATCGCTCGGCAACTCTTGAGATTCCATAGTAGGTGGCTCGCGGCGGCGGCCTGCCGCTGTGAAATTCACACGCGCGTCGCTCCCTTCGCCGTCGCTCTCCGCACACCACATATAGACTCGGAACACGTTTCCCAAGTAGCAGAGCCGGAGCGCTCGGAAAGAGAAGAGAAGCCGAACAGCGCGATCCGCCGGCTATCTTTTGACGGCTGGCGCGACAAGGACGAAGCTACGGCGAAGTTGCGATGGTGGGGGGTGGGAGCGGAGTCGAAGGGTGGGGTGTGCACGTGCAGCAGCCCGGAGGAGGGGGAAGTGGGGACCGCCCGCTTGCCGGTCTCTCCCTCCCAGCGGTCCGCAGGCGTCCCCACCCCGGAGAAAAAGGGGCAGCAGTCGAGCCCCCTCCCTTCTCCCCGTCGTACCCCCGCCTCTCGCTCAGCCTCGCGCCGGCTAGAGCCATATTTCCTGAGCCGTCACCCTCGTCGTCGTCGTCGCCGCCGCCGCCGCCGCCGCCGTCTTCGTCGTCCTTCGCGCTTCAGTGTGTTAGACCGCGACGCCCTGGCGTCCGTCATCCTGCACAGCGCGAAAAGACCACGTCGTATGACGCGATATGCGACAGTGTTGCCGATTTTGCGCTCCGGAAAAGAGGAGGTAGGGGAAAAAGGTCTCGTATATAAATATATGCTACATATTGAAGCACGGCTAGAAAATTTCATATTCGCTGCGGGTATGTAATGCAATTCCGGCGCGCGGCGATTCTTCCTGCCTGCGTGTTTGGAGGCACATATTTCGTCGTATGTACTGGGGATATTGAAGTGGTCGTTTTCTCCTCTCCCCTCTCAAATGTACTCATTTTTCTAGACACGGGACGTGTAATTTTGACAAGGGATTTCGCTTCGGTATAAGTGAAAAGTATTCTTATTTCTATGGTTGAGAAATCTATACGTAGTAAAGCAAAATTGAGCTTCGTACAAAATCTTTAAATTAGATTCTATGTATTTTAATTATCCAACAAAGGGCTTTCCAAATTATTTTATTATTTTAATAAATGGTATATCAAAAAAAAAAAGAATTTTGAATGAAAAACTGATTTTAAAAAATAACTTACATTTATTTCAATCTTCTTAAATATTAAAATTTTTTCAGAAAGAAAGCAAGGATAATTTCTAAAAAATTTTACAAGGCAAATGCTATAAAATGAAACCAAATATTCTAAAAATTTTAGTTATAGAGCTTTAGAAGCGTTCTTCAGGATTCTGATATTATGTAATAATATTTTTATTTTTGCTTATTCTAACGATTCAACAGTTCTCTATTTTGGTGTAACAAAACTTGTCATACAGATTAAATGAATAGCAATGATATGAACGTCATCATTATAACAATTTGTGATTTTAAAAGTATTAAATAAAACTAGCAGGGTGTGATTGATATATACATACGTCTTATACAAAATTTAATTTAACACAAATTTTTATATGAAATATATTTTGCATAATGTGTTTTAAGTTGAACACCTCAAATTATATAATATTAATTAATACAGAATATATTATTGTACCCTCTAACTTTCTACACAAAAACTGATATTGTACACAATAGATTGTACACACTAAGTTTTTCTAATACAGTTAATAATAAAAAGTAAAGAAGATTTTATAATTAATAAATCATTGCCTTTAATATTCTAAAAATTATTGAAAGTTTTTATTGAATATTATACTAAAACTGGTCGATATAAAACAGTAAATGGAATTGAAAATGATCTTATAATAAGTAATTTTATAAAAAAATATTAAGATATTTGATATTCTTGTTATTTAGCGATTCGCATGTAGTTTATGATCGAATGCTCATAATAGATTATTGCAAAATCAATCCAACTTCACGTTTTCTAGATACTCGTCAATTTATTTGTCATTGTAAATTACTTACTAACATGCTATGCAATATAAACGTTTTCATCTATCTTTACAGCAAAAAGATTTTTTAATAAAAAATTTAAACGTTAAAGTATACGTTAAATACATATTATACGTTTTGAAAATTCTTCAAGTAAAAATGTTTAATGTGCAAGAAAAATAGTTAAAATAATAATGTAATATTTCATAAAAAAATACAGAAGATTTAAATATATAAAAAATTTCTTTATAAATAAAAATATTTACTAACGCACTTGTCTGTAATTAATTAACCTTGAACGCGAAAGAAACAAACGTCTAGCAACTATAAAAGCGCGCGTCGAGAGCAAACTTTTCCACCAACAACGCTTCCCGTTTATATACAGGACAAACACACCCGTAGAATAATAGAAATATATATACGAAATAGACGATAGCCGCTGCTACTCGCGTAGGGTGCAAAAGTTACGACTCTAAGGGAAGAGAAAAGGAGCAAAGGGTGAGTAGAGTCGAGAAACGAAGCGAACTATATACGCGAGGGTTAAAAAGAGAAAAGCACGCGTACAAATATACCCACACATCCACACAGGGAAAGAGGGAATACATATAGATATACGTTGGAAAAAGAGCAAAGAGCGCAACGAGCCAAAGAGACTCGGGAGAGAAAAATCCCGAGGATCCTGCCTCTCTCGCTCGACTCTCTGATCATAATCGCACAGACCGTGTCATAATCTGCGACGAAATACATTTGACGAGAGCGAGCGAGATAGCGGCAAAAAAAGACGAGGAAAGAGCTCTCGCGCACGAAGGGGGGCGTGGCCAGTCGCGAAACCCCGCCCACCTGACTCCGCCAGCTCCTCTTTTACTCGCGCGCTCCCCACCACTCTCCCCACTCCGCGCCCACCACATCCCCACTCCTTCCCCGCTCGCTCCTCTGCCTAGCTCGCTCCGCACGGGAAAGAGAATCGCTGCGAGAATCGTCCGGTAGTAGAGCGGAGGAGGCGAGGTAGGGATGGCTTTCTGCTCTCGCCCTTTCTCACACAGCCCTGGCCGATCGACGTTGGCTAATAATCTTGCTCGCGGACGCCCGGAGACGGAGAAAAAGAGAGGAAAGATACTGTCGCTGGAATTAAGTCACACCGTCATAATCCGCTCCTCTCTCTCGTGTTTTTCTCGCGCTCTCTTAATAACGATGATTTTGTCATTTCGAGCCATCAGCCGCGAGCTGAAATTGCAGGCGTCGGCGCGAGCCGACGCGAGAAAACATTTTAGCTCGGGCTCGATCGACGATACGATGATGATTGTTTATTATCGACCTCTCGGCGACACTGTAGACTGATTGATCGCTCGTTTCCGACTGGACTCGATGGCTCCGGAGCAGGATGCGACAGCTGAGCGCTTTTGCCTTCGTGGCTTCTTTACGATTAGCTTTTAATGGGAGGAAGGGCTGATCGATGAATTGTGGACTGGTCGTATCTGAGAAAAAGGATCGTCCTCTGGGGAACAAATAAATTATTTTATTTTTCGAAAATTTAAGCCAAGTATAGCAAAAGCATTGGAAAATGTAAGGCAGTTCAACTCAAAGTAATGTTCTCCTTTGTTTAAATGGTACTTTTTCAGCTTTAGAGTAAAGCTTAGTGAGTGTTTAGCCCAGTTATCTACGTCGACGTTATTTAAGGTCGATTAAGAGTAGACATGTAGAATCAGGTCTAATCAATAAAAAGAAGGCACAAGTTTTTTATCCAGACGCATTGCACGCCGCGGTTGGCGACGCAGTGTACGCTTTTAACTCGTGCAAAACAACTGTTCACGCAAATAACTTGGCCTATAGCAGTGTAAACTTAGTACTGTGAATTTATCTTCCACCTTTGAAACGTAGTGTTTATTTTTAAAAGAATGCAGAAGTCCATTTTACATGTATTATAGAAATTCGCATAGAAGGTCGATCCGTACAAATATAAGAATTTGAACATATATATGCTTTGAAAGATTTATGATAAATTATTTGAAATATATAATAAAAATTATTATTTCGCAAGTAAAATTTACAATTGAAAAAAGTTTCTTTGCTTCTCTCAAACTAATGTTACGAAACTTATTTCTTACATAAGAATCCCTGAAAAAATTCCAAGCTATTAATACTATTCGAAAAGTATAATTCAATTCGAAATCGAACTCGAAATTCCACTTCGAATCGGCCTTCTAAAAAGCGAAAAGCTGACCCAAAAAGTATCCGCTTCCAGCTTCAATATCCTCGTTCGAAGAGTCGAGTCCAGGAAGGAATTACGGGCAGGAGCTCCGATCCAATCGAAGGCAGGAGGGGCAGTAAAAAAAAGTAGCGCGCAGCTCGCGAGTTATAGAGAAAACTCGTCGCCGAGGGAGGCAGAAAAAAAAGGAGCGGAAGGAAGATGGCTCGTATATTTGAAGGGCCGCGCAGAAGCGGCGGCGACGGCTTGGCTGCGGGTCACAGGACCTTCGGAAAATTAATTTTCTCGGGGCGCGCGCTCACCAGCCGGGGGAGAGAGAAAGAGAAGCGACGGCTGCAGCGCGAGAGCTCTATAAATCTCCGCGGACCATAAACGAGGCGAAGGCGCTCTTTTGATGCGGCAACTGCGCGACTACTTCGCGAGACTCTGGATAGCGCTCTCCGCGGAAGTGTTGAAAGGAGAAAATAAATTGCGATTTTAGTGCCGTGTCTAGAATGTAGTTATTAGCGTTACTTGTTGAAATTTTTTTTTAGTTGCCTTTATATATATGTGGAGTAATTGGTGTTTCGAAACAGGGTTTGATTCGCGTTTTGGTAAACAATTTTAAATATCTATACTGTTGTTTAGTAAACAAAAGATTTATGGGTTCATTTTTTTCTCAAATTCTGGACTAGAGATCAATTTTATGAAAACTTTTTAGAATTGTTTCACTGTCAATATTTGCAGCGATGATTTTCAATAATTTAGATATATCCATTTCCATTTAATTAACAAATGTTTCCCTTTCAACGGAAAAAAAAGTTCCCTCAACAAAATTTAAATTGTTTGTTATTCCTTTTAAATTGAAAAACCTTGTTTAACAATAGATTATCAAGCAAAGCATAAACTAAACAGACTTAGCTCTTTATTAGTGTACACAAAGCATTTAGTCCCCTCCAATCAACCTCAAAAATCCGAAAAGTAAAACCTACTAAACAAACGTCCCCGCAAAAGCCACCTTTCGAGCAGTAGCGTCGACTATATAGAAGAAGCGAAAGGGCTCCAACTAAATCCACGAGTATAACGACAAACCAATTAGGCAGCTTTAATGGAAGCTGTAACGAGCGGATAAAACAATCCGGAGAGACGAACCCTCCCGCCCATAAGCGAAAAACAGACGGCGGAATAGGAAAAAGCGTCGGGAAAATCGATGGCCAGAGACGAGCGGCCGAACAATTGATGGAAAAAGGGGGGTGTCGAAAATTCAGCGGCCAACAATCGATTGGCCCGTTTGCGTACACACAACAACTCAGGGAGAGAGAAAGAGAGAACGGTGCGAGAGGTTGAAAAATAGCCGCGGGTATAAATAAAAGCCGGAAAAGGCGAGCGCGAGAAAGAAAGGTGGAAAAACAGATTTTCCCGGTGTTTACACGTCGCCGGCGCCGCGAAAATTGAGCGTAAAAATATGCAAGTCCATTGATTCGCCGCTTTTCCTCATTACTTTATTCATTAGGAGTTTTTTCACGCAAAGTATGCCAAGTTGTAATTTTAATTACTCTCGTTAAAGGCGAAAAGTAAAGGCGAAAAGTAAATATTTCATTTTCGTGCACATGCGAATGCGCTTAATGGTGAGCAGTTGGTAAACAAATTTATGAAAATCGTCGAATTAAATTGCATCTTTATTTCAAAAGAATGTCTTTTATTCGAATTGTGCAGCATGTTCCAATAAATTATTACGTTACAATCAAACAATAGATGATTTTAAAAAATAAAAAAATGCTTCTATCTATCGATCTATGTCAACTATATACATTTAATTAATTACTAAGCAAGTTTATCACGTTCCCCTCGAAATTTCAAAAAATTCCCGAAAAAACACCCAACAGAAATTGCAAGCAAACCTAACAAAAAGTAAAACTTGCCTCCCCCTGCGAGATTTCCCTAGCCCCGAGTCTCCGGCACCTTGGCAAAAAGAGAGCAGGGCTCTCTCTCTCACTCTCTCGGCACAGAAAATCCCGAGGAAAGAAGCTCGCTTGAGAAAAGTCGATCGCCTCGCGGGTGCCCTCGAGCTGCCTGCTGCCTCGGGGCTCTCGCGCTCTCCGCATAAAGCGATTTGTTTGCCCTCGCCGCGCGCGCGATCATCTCTCTCGTCTCTCCGTCTCCTTCCGTAAAAAGAGCTCGCGTTCCGCTCGATATATCGGCTTCTCCGTACACACGTAGGAATATCTCTTCGTCGCTGAGGAGAAAAGCCGCCGGCGAAAAGAGCAACGAGAGAGAGAGAGAGAGAGAGAGAGAGAGAGAGATGCGCTAACGCGGGGTGGCGCCGCCGAGGCGCCGGGCGACTCGTTTTTTCCGCTTATTTTGTCCCTCTCTCTCAACTCTCTCTCGGTCTTTCGGCGCGCGCGCTGTATTTGTTCCGGGCGTCGGTGGAGCGCCGCCCCCTCCGCGAGCCACTTGACTCCGGAGTCTTCTTTTTTTCATCCCTAATCTCCATCCTTAGCTCCGCGGCTGGTTTTATTGGCTTCCTCGGGCGGGCGCGCGAAGCTGCACCGCTTTTTCCTGCGGTTAATCTTCTTATCTGGGCCGCGGCGAACAATCAGATTAGGACTGCATCGGCGTTTTTAGCGGGCTTCCCTCGCGCGCTCGTTTCGAAAATTGGGCCACGGATTTTTGCGCCTCTCTCGTCGCGCGAGTGAGATTTTAACGGTTTAAGGCTATACGCTGATTTTCGCTTTAGCCCTTGTTTACGGAGCTTCGCATTTTTTTTTCGCTCCGAGTATTAAGAAGATGTAGGTGACAGTTTGAAAACTGGGCTTCTTAGAACAATCTTTTATTCAAATTTCTGATTTTCAACGTATAGAATCTTAAGCGTATGTTTATTATAGAGATATTTAAAAATTTGTTTCTATTTAATTATATGTAAGAACTGAGAATTGAAACATTTTGATAAATAGTCTAACGCTTTAAAGAAAAAAGTTACCGTTAAACTTGAGATCTTTCTCGCATAAACCATATACATCACCGAAGAGAAAGAAAATGAAATCTACCTTCGATGTACGTTGTATACGAGTTTTCCGTCGATAGATCTGTGCTCATTCAATAGTTCGCAAAAGTGGTTATAGAATCTCGAATGCAGATCAATAAAACGAAGACGCCGGTTTATTATTCATGCGCGTCAAGCAAAAAACTGATCCACTTGGTGCATTGCACCTCGGACGCAAATGGTCGATGCAACTAGTAGAAATTACGTACGTCAATGCAGTCAGCGTCGTTATACACCCCACCTATAATCTCTTCGCGATAAAACATTCACAATGAGAGCATAAATATTGAGGCTTTCATTTATCATTTAAAACGTCGAAATAAAACATAACATTTGTCACTTCTATAACGTTATCTCGGTCTCTCGATCAAAATCGAGCCACATTCGGAGTATCGCGTGGGAATAAATTTTCTGAAGAATATATCGCTGAGCTGTTCTGATACTTTAATTCCAGATAAATCAGCAAGAGAAAATTGTTTTTCTTATGATCATCAGCAAAATTTGTATAAATTCAATTTCGGGAAACTAAATATTATTACCATCCTTGTCATTAGCTTCTTAATTATCATAATCATATATATCCTCCATAAATCCTTTAAGTTGAAAAAATGTTAATTGCTTAATATGCACATACTTATCAAAGGCACCTCCTTAGACCGGAATCCAATAAACAAAACTTGCCAGAAACTGTTCCGTTGGCCAAGCCCATCCCAGGCCCATTAACCAGCGCGGTTACTTTCCCAGCGCGAAAGCTCGGCGCGCAACGCTTTGACGGCACGTTTGCCGCACATGTGAATATTCATGCAATTCGTGGGCAATGCAGCGGCGGCCCCGCGGCGTCGTCGCGTGGCCCCGCAAGACACGCGGCCTCGGGCCTGCTCTGAAAAGGGCTGCTTATACAGAGTTCCGAAAATAAAGGCGAAGAAAAAAGCATCAGAGGAGAGCGCGCGGCGAAGAAAGAGGAGTCGAGCCGAGAGAGCATAATACTCTCCTTTCTCCTACGAGGAGAAAAAGACACACGCGCGATCGAGCTACGACGGGCCTTTCATAGCGCATTATGCGCCCGCGGAACAGCCTAATTATTGCCTCATCGACGTGCTCTCTAGGCGACGTCACACGTCGCACGAGCTCGGATTACGCTATATAAAGCGGGCGATCCCCATTTTTCTGCCGCTCGATTTCAATATCTTTAGTTCGCCCGTCGGCGCGCGGCTCCTCGTCGTCTCGTTTCGTTTGCGGCGAGGGGGTTAAAAGGAGAGCCGCTGCCGGCGGTGCCCTTTCTTCGCCGGGCCCCGTAGACGAGCGTTTCCGCGCGTCAAGTCGACCAGCCGCTGCTCTCGCCGCCGTTTTCGCACGACAGGCGGAAGACGGGAGGTGGACGTGCAGGTCTCCTTGAATATATGGCTAATAATGCAGGCGGCCGCCTTTTTTTTTTCACAAAGCGGCCCGCTCGCCGCCAAGTAGGCAGGAAAATTTGAGTATGTGGGCGATGGGTGTATCGAACTGTATTGTGAAGAGTTTTTACGTTATTTCGGGATATTTGATATTCTTGGGATATCGGTGATTGGGTCAACGTGGACCCTCGAGACAATACTTTTTCGAAGGATTTCTTTTTCTACTTGGAAGCCCTTTCCGCATTCAAAATTTTACCACCCTTCTGCATGTATATCCCATAATTTCTGGATGTTCTGAAATTTTTTAAAACCTTAAAAATACTTTCCAGAAATGTCGAATGTACAAAAATAATTAAACGAAGTAGGCTCGAGAAATCGCGTCTAATCGCACATAAAATAAAAGAAACGAAGTGAAATGGAAAAAGAGCGCGAATCGGAGAGGGCGGCGAGTCGAGTGTGCAGAGAGAGGGAGAGAGAGACACATTGAGCCCGAAAGAACCGCAGATATCGTATTGCATTCTGCCCTCTCCTTTCCGCCGCTCCGCAAGGACTGACGGGACAAAACAGCGGCCTCACAATAGAGACTTACTTCCCCCGACGCAGCAGCGACGGCAGGCTCAAGATCGCCCCTCCCTCCTCGGCGATATCGAATCTCGAGGGCGCGCGCAAATCGAGAGAGAGAGAGAGAGAGAGAGAGAGAGAGAGAGAGAGAGAGCTCAATCCCATTGCCGATATTAATTAACCCGCGGAAATGGAAAACTCGCGCGAATTAACGAGAATGCGCGCTTTTTTCTCTCCCTCTCCACTGCTCACCGCGGGCCTTGCCGCCGCCGCTGCTCCTCCGCGCAGTGCGAGCTTAATAGCTGTAATGCATTATTGATTTTGCGCAAAGTTCGAGTGCGTTTATGGACTTTTAAAGGAGCGCGTGCTTGTTCGCCGAGTTCGCGCAGTTGGAGAGGACTGCAATTTTCCCGTTTACTCCTTCGTGCCCGCTTCTTCGGCTGCTTCTTCCTCCTCCTCTCTCTCTCTCTCTCTCTCTCTCTCTCTCTCTCTCTCTGCGGGCATTTTTTTTCCTCTAATTTCAGGAAGTCGAGTGCTTTTTATGCGATGCGTGCGTGTGTGGCTCGATGGGGTGAACTTCGCTCGCCGTAAAGGAGAGGAATTTTGAGAGGGATACTTGCGCCGCTGTTTACGAAAAGAGAATGCATGCATATTTAAATGAGTGTCGGATGATGAACTTTATGTCCTAAAAGATGCAGTATCATATTTTAAACTCGGCCTTTTAAATATAATTGAAATTTTGAATTATTCTTTTGAATCTTTTCGATGTATAAGCTACGAATAAAGTAATCGGAATGCATTGAAAAATATTTCGAGCAATGACAAAAACGTTCAATGAATCATCGTAAAATGCTGAATGAAGCTTGTTGATTATTTATCACTTTTCGTATTGAAACTTTTGAGACCGTTCGCGTATAATTATCCCTCCGTAATTTTTACATCAATTACCAAGCACAATATTCCAAATTGAGAATGAAATATAAATTTAACCAGTGCAAATTCGCCTCGTACGTACGTAACTCGCCACTTTTATTTTCAGTTGTAACCGCAAACTTTTCCTACTCACGCGAGTACGAATTTCAAGCCCAGCTGGGTGATTACGGGGTAAAAAGGGTTGGCTCTGGTCAGAACAAACGATGACAAAATTACGCAGAGCATATATTTTAAGACGACAAAGTTTCCCTTTTTTATGCTCACCTTCTGTAACGAATATATGATTATAATTTTTATGATTTATAACAGCTAATTGTACATATTATAGAGAATGCAACTAATATTCATGATTGATGCTGCAGCAGTTTTCTTATCCCTTCTTTTAATACTTTTTAAATTTAAGTATCGAGGAATCTAAAATTTTAAAATGTTATTCTAGTGGTGCATTACACACCAATTCCCCTTTCCTTCTACGAAGTGTAAAAGCCACGAGCGAACTCGCCTCGCTTCTACCCTCTCTTTGTTTTCCTTTAGAATTAAGGGATACTGTCGCATCGCTTCTCCGCTCGGAAATTGCGCAACAATTTTACCCCCCACAGCTCTCGTCTTCCACAATTCATAATTAAAATGCGTAATGCGGATAGCGCGACAAGGGAGCCTCGCGATATTTATAATAGCTGCTACCGAAGGTGACTTCTACCACGTCATTATTTGTGCATTGGCAAGTCGCTGTCCCAAGTGAATGCGAAATGCTGCACCTTTGTTCGCTGGAACGATCGATGCGACAACGTTGATTGCGTTTTCCAACATAAGGAATTACGTCAAGTTTCTCAAAGGGGAGTCGCAGAAGTCATTTAAGTGATGAGGTAGCAATGAATGTTTTCTTTTTTTATTTTAAAACATTGATATTTCTGTACATTCTGCTCCTGATAGCGATAAATTATATAAATTTACCAAAAATTGCAATGCTTTTTTCACATTATTGCTTTTTCATATTTCATGGAGAGAAAATAAGTTTCAAAACTCGACTTATTCAATACAAGCTTGTTTTTGTACCGTACAAGAAGATGTTCATAGTCATTTTCTAACTGATTATTGCGCAGTTCATAAATGATGAATTGTTGAATATTCCTCAAAGAGCAATATTGTAAAAATTACTTTCTTACAATTTTAATTAGTTTGGCAAAACAAGAAAAAGTAAGAGAAACCATAGAATATTAATAAAATCAGTTTTGCGCTGAAAACGATTGACTCTCGATGAAATTATGATGAACGTACTCCCGGCGGATATCCATTACCCGATCTTTACACGTTTTTCCATAACCCACACTGCCCCCCGCCAAGATGTGCAGAGCGTAAGAACACGTTATTAGACGCGATCAATCGCAGAGCCTCGTCTACATAAGCAAACATCTCCCTAACCGAAGCACCCCCCGTAAACGGGAATAAAATCAAGTGAAATTAGGTAAATAAACAAAGGCAGCCCGAGTTCCGCACTCGAGGCTCTCTCTCTCTCTCTCTCTCTCGCCTCGGGGTGGCTCGCGCTTCGCAGCCGCGCGCAAACATCGCGCCAACAGAAAAGTTCGAGGATATCTCTAGGAAGGGTCGAGGCCGTTTAGGGCTGTAATCCCTCCCCCTCCGGGACGGCGTGATTTGCTGGGCGAGAAAGTGCCGGGACACGCGCGTATATATTTCTAATGCTATTAAGCGGTGTTCCGTTACACAACAGACGCACAGATGTCGGGAAAGAGAGTTAGGATGTTTGGATTGCCGCGCGCCGGGGGTGCAGCTGCGAATACGGCTGATCAGTACCGGGAGGAGAGAGAGAGAGAGAGAGAGAGAGAGAGAGAGAGAGATTTTTGCTCCGCACACGCTTCGCCGTTTTGTAAGCGAGCGGACAGTTGTCGGGGCCGATCGAATTAACGGGGATGTGGCGACACACGTGGAAGAGGCCTCTTTCGAGTGTTTCGATTACTGCGGGTTGGCCCGATGCTTATGGCTTGGGATATATTCGATAATCGTTTAGGAAAGTGGCTATCTGGTTCCATTCAATTTCGCTGCTTTCCTTCAAATTCTTTTAATGATTTCGCAATAATAATAGAGTGTAGCGTCAACTGTTGCATTTCTTTATGGAAGATAATAAAGTAATCTATTGATATAAATTTAATGTAAAGTATAAAAACAAGTCTTTGATTGAATTGTGTGAAACCTCAAGAAATTGATTCATCTGAATTAAGCATAAGTTATTCTTTTAGAAAAAAAATGTTAATCTTACGAGTCACTTTTTCATTTGCACTATCAAAAAGCGCAAGTCAAGACGCCCGCAGCTGGAAAAACGCTAGGCATTAGAGTACAACAGTTATTTTCCCAACAAGTGAACTTCCTTCGCGGCGGTTCCATAAATATTGCAGCCATCTAATCCGAAAAAAATGAAGTAATAACCGATGCTCATAAAAATTAAATTAACGAAGCGGCTCTTACGAAGTTTTCCCTCCCCGGCCGGCTCGCGCATTCCATCGCGCATTATCTTATAACTGACATTTTAATAAAGCCCCCCTGAATGTGGCGAGGTACCGAGGCAGCATTAAAAATACAGCGCTCCCCCATAAAACTTTCATTTTAATGCTCGGTGTAAAGTACTGCCTTGCCCTCCCCCTTCGCCGCCCTCTCGGCTCTCTCTCTCTCTCTCTCTCTCTCTCTCTCTGTACTTTCGTGGAAGAATAAGCGCCTCTTCCCCCACCCTCAAGCCGGCCGTATAAATATCTAAAGTGACCATATTAACGAGAAAGATCGATCGCGACTTGTCGCGGGCGAGCTTACCTGTGCGCGCGTGTGCGTGTGCGTGCGTGTGGAAATAAAAAAAGGCTCGCACACGCAACTTCGTTCGGCCGCGCAAGTGGCGGGAAAAGTCCCGCGGACGTTCGAGCCAATCGATAATCCCTGTAAGACACGCAGGTCGAGTATCGCAAGTGCCGTAGGACTTGAGTATGTCAGGAGGTATATTGAGCGGGCGCTTATTTTTCGTTGCTGGCCGTTTTTTTCGGTGACGGTCGGGTGGAAACGAGTTGACTTAAAGTAGCGGTGGGGGAAATAAAAATGGAGCAGTTATATGTTTAAGTTTCGTTGTTCTTTGTATAGATTAAATTATTAAATAAAGAATTAAATAATGTAAAAATAGTTATTATTTAATGATAAAGATTTTTGTTTTAAATTTAATTTACATTGTTGGCGGCCGGCTTAAAAACTGACTTTACTTAAACTTCTTTATGCGTATACTAATACCGTGTTAAAATAACACGCGCAGTCCGCTCTATTTATGTTCACAGAGAGTGAACTGCAATAAACACGCGAAACTTTCATATGGAAGGAATTCTCAAGGGTGAGAGCTTGAAAGCTCGATGCAATTTTGAACGTCTTCATGAATGTGGAAGACATTTTGCGAAAGAAAACAACTTGTCGGCTGTAAAGTGTATAAAAAAGATTAATTAACGATTTTTCAAGTATATGTTTTTGTATAAATACGTAAAATTAATGTTTCCCTTTACACTTATATGCATTTGTATTTTCAAAATAAGATAAAGAAAATTTCTAATTGAGATTTCCGATTTCATTTAAAGAAAGAAAGATAAAAGCCTTAACTCCCGGGTAACCTCATCAGCAAATATCGAACTTATCACGCAAACCCACAGCGATCATCTCGTATGCACACAAAGCCCGCTACAGGTGTACATAGCGCTGTAAAGTATATCGTTAAACACGATCGCGCGTCGATGAGAATCGGGCTTAGAAAAAGAGGCACGGCATGTCGCTTTGAGCCGCGCCGCTGAATGAAATATGCACGAGCTGCTCGTCCCAGAAAAGTGAAATGCTCGCGCGCGATTTGCGAATTCGCGGTCTATAGCAGCGCCTGGCGGAGAGGCTCTCTTTTTTTCTGCCGAGCTCCGCCTCATCCGCCGTCAGCCTATAGGATGTATTGACATTTCTGTAAATGGGCTGAGCCGCTTCGTTTGTCTTTGTCGGGAGGTGACGGACTGCGTCTCGGCGACGTACAAATGTTAGCTTGCGAATTTACGCGATCGACCTCTTGCTCTGCGCCCCGTTTTTGCGGGCTCCATTTCTGCAAATATTCGAATTCGAATCTAAAACTAGAGCACCGATCAAAAACATCCCCCGGCGCATTTTCGAGCTCCGGCGTATATCCGTTCCCCTCTGAATTTTCTCGCTCCGGGGGCGCGGACTCGTTCATTGAATTCCGATTGTCCCATTCTTTCTTTTTCTCGAAATGGACGCCGCGGACGAAGGCCCGTATCTTTCGATCTGGTTCTCTCTCTCTCTCTCTCATTGTGCGCGAACCCCCCGCGAGAGAGCGTTTCGAGGATCGAGTTTCGTCCCTTTTTTTCCCTTACATTTCGTGTGGATTCGCGGTCTCGATTTTTCACAATAACAGCGTGAAATCCGGAATATCGGATTTTCGCTACGGGAATCTTTTCTCAAGAACGGCGAGCGCCGCTACGTTAATTATCCGACGGGCCGAGTTTCCTGGACAATGGAGCCGATCGTGTTTTGTTTCTTTGCGGCCGAGCGTCGATTCAAATATTTGCGCTCGATTATGAGGGCGAGGGGGCGAGGAGACGATGAGGCCGTGGACCGTATCTCGCGGGCTTGAGCAGTCCGGGGCTCTTTCACTTTATTTACTCTCGGGAAGCGAGCGGAGGAAGTTATAAACTTGTTTATGTTTACAGCACGATTAAAGCGCGACTGGCGCTGGGGGAGAGAAGTAGTTGCGATGTTACTTTGAGCGGCGAGCTGATTTTTTTCTTCGGCAAAGAAGGGCGAGAGCAGCTTCGACGTCTCTTTTTTCCCCCCCAAGTGTTGGCTTTCGGCCTTTTGCTTTTTGTGCATTTTTATCGAATTATAGTAGTGTATGATTTATAATTGCTTCTTTTCTTTCGGTAAATGTATGTGATGAAAGTTATCTATTAATATTTTGCCTTTGAATAGTCTTTACCTTTATTTGTAAAATTGTTTAAACAGATCAAATTCCTACCTACAACTCTTTGCATTGAACTCTAAATTTACAGTATCTAAATGATGATACTTTTCCATCTTGACCGATTAACGTGAAAGAAAAATGACATTTCAAGAAAACACGCTCTCGAGTGCCAATCGAACTAGATTTCGGGATCGCAGTTCTATTCCAAATCCTATTCCTCTGAAGCAGTAATCCCCGAGCGACAGTTGTTCGGCAGCGGCGGGAGCGGCGGCAGCTCCCGACGCCGACAAACGCGATTTTCATTCCCGAAAGAAAAGAGAGAAAAGAGAGAGGGAGAACGAAAAGCGAAGAGCCAGAGATAAAAAGAGCGAGAAAGACAAAGGAGAAAGGAGAGCAGTGGGAGAAAGGGAGCAAAGGGGGTCTATATGCTTTCTCTATTATAAGCTCGTAGTCTTTCTTCCTTTCCGGGTTCTCTGCGTCTCTCTCTCTCTCTCTCTCTTTCTCTTGTGCGGCGGCGAGTGCAGCAGCGGCAGCGTCATCGAAAAAGAGAGCGAGCAAGGGCGTGTTTTTGTGCGGCTCTCTTTTCTTCGGGCCAGCTCGGCTCGAAAAACCACCCCGTAGATGAGGGCCAATTGGCCAGGCCGCTCCCCTGTCCCCCTCTCTCCCCGCCTCCCAACGCCCGGCGCTGCAACATGGATGATGCGCAGCGAGAGAAAGAGAGAGAGAGCAGCAAAGGATCATAAGATATGCGTTAGCGTTGTTACTGGAAAATGTGAAAAATAGTATTTGGAGCTTTCTTTAGTACTGGTAGTTATTATTTGGACAACAAAGGCCAGGGAAGTAGCTATTCGAGGTGGTTGTTTATGCAATGAATATACGTACAGTGGTAACTGCGTATTTGTGGGTTCTACACAGATTTTGATAAAGTTAATGTCATAAATAAAAATGAAACGCGTTCGGTAAGTTTTTAATCGTACGAAAATTGTTTCAGTCACGCTAAACTAATAAATCAATAAAAATGATAATCATTTTCGTTAAAATAAACGACGTCTAACGTCTACCTCGTCCCCTATAATGTGGAATGCCAGATAGAGCTCCCCTTTTTCAACCGAATAAGGTTGTCCAGGGCTACGAGTGTGGACTCCTTAGTAAGGCACCAGTAGATTTTCTTAAAACACCTGCAACGATATTTTCCAGCTATTCTCTAATTATATTTAGTTTCCTTTTTATTAAATCTATCGTTATTTTGATAAAGATTTTGATTCTTCATAACTTGTATACAACTTTTAAATTACTTGTAGACAAGTTTTTCAAATTTTTCGAACTCATACGTTATTGTAAAAAATTAAAATAAATAAAATAATAAATTGTACATCAGCCAATAGACCTGTGCTCCTTAAATTAACTTACTCCTTATTAAATTTTGTTATTTACAGGCAAATCTCACCACAGATTTTTTAATCCTACAATAAATTTACAGTTTAGAACTTTTTTATAAAAAAAAAAAATATTTTTTCGCAGCACTCCAAGCAGAACGACATCTCCCAGTAAAACAACGATAGAGTTCATATACAGCTTGGACAATCGACCCTGATTCAAGCTTGCAGTTCCACGCGTACAACGACTGGCCACCGAGCTGACCACTCGTGGAAAATATCTAGCAGTCGGTACAACCCCTTTTCAACGACGCGCAATAGGTGTGCGCCTCGCTGTGTGTGCCGCCATCGCTATTAGAACCTCGCTCCTAATTCGCGCCGCCGAGACCTTGCATGCCTGCTTCGCGCCGGACGCGCTAGGACACGTGCACCTGCTGTATATACTGTAAAGAGGCGAAAGTACATAGTGTAACTGCTAATTACGCGGTCGAAGGAAACGATCATTGGTAGCTAAATATTTCAGCTCGACGGTAGGAGGATCATTAGGGCACCTTCGCGACGACCGATCGAAGACTCGGGAATGTTTTCTTCGTTTTTAACGCGTTTCGATTTAGAAGATTACAGTTATTAGTTCTCAGGTTTATTTGTTTTAAATTCAAGTAAAACGTAAAGTATTGCACTCGTTTGAAGCCCTGTTTATGAAAAAATAAAAGTCTACACACCACTGGCAAGGAGAGTCCGCGACCTTTGGATCACGGATTTGTTTTTTAATGTTAAAATATGAAAGAAGCCACATCCGTCCCATGCTCGATTTTTTCAAAGTTATAAGCTCTTTTAGCAAAAATCTAACAAAAATCGATTTTTGTTTAATCGCTTATAACTTTGCAACAGCTAACTATAACGTATTTTAACTACCAGCCGTCAAAAGATAAGATCAAATCCTATCGATTAAAAAAAAAAGCGATCCTTCTCTGTATATTTTACATTTTTAAAAACTTAGAATTATTTTCTAGATGCATAATAATAAACATAACTTTAAAAGCTAAGCTAAGGGTATCCTCGATTAAGAGGGGTCATTTATTTTTTTTTTTATTTTTTGGTGAAAAAGTATTTTTTGGGGTTTAAAATGAAGAGTGAACCGACTCTAAAAAAATTTCCTAGATTAAAATCCTAGATTAAAAAAATTTGTTCCCCTAGCTAGGAACCCTAAAACAGATTGTTCGTGTTTTAGTTTTTTCTCGCGTTCTAATAACTGAAAAAATCTGAAAAAATTCTTGAGTATACTATATGTGGTTACTTTTCTTTAATTTTTGAATATATTAAAAATGCAATAATACGTAGTTATTATATGTGCGACGAGCTGCTTACGACTCGTCGACTCGACCCTTGTTGGCATGATCGAAATGTCAAGACCGCAGCGGATTCGCGAACTGGCCTGACATTCACGATCATCTAAGATTTTCTAACGTGAATTATAGGATCGAACAAATTATATTTCATATTTCACACAGTACACAGTAGCTATGTTTACACGGAAGGAATGCCAAGGCCGCCGCGACTTTGTCGCGAGCTGGCTTGGCATCTCCAAAGCCGTTAATGGTGTTAGTTGTTTATTGTAAGAGTGCCTGCGAGCGCTTCGAACGCTAGGCTAGATGAGTGCTAGGTAGGGGCGCGATTTTGGAAGTTTTTCCGCGCCGCTGCCCTTCGCGCGCGAGATCGGCAGTTTGCGCTAGGCAACTCGACCGAGCACATAGCCTGTGCTAGAGCCGCATCGCGGTATATCAGCGTCGAGTGCTAGAGGTGCAAGGAGTTACCTGCAGGAGCGAGAGAGAGTTGGAGGCGGGTGTTACTGAGTTCGAATAAGTTTTAGTTTTAAGTTGTGGTGTGAATGAGAGGGAGAGAGAGAGAGAGAGACAGAGAGAGAGAGAGAGAGATAGAGAGAGAGAGAGAGAGATAGCTAGATAGATAAATAGATACATAGATTGTGCTTTATTCACTTCACAGCAAAATTACAATATCACTATAGAAATCATTATACAATATCAATATTAAATGAAAATTTACAGATTACATTAAACGTAACGATTTTTCTTTAAAAAATATTTACAGTTCATATAAAACAAAACAGAAAGGTAAAAAAAAATATTAAAATTCATGTTTTTTCAAGGTCAAATTAAACAAATTTTGGAAAACTTATAACACCATCGGAAAGCTGAGAAAAAAAATACATTGAAATCACCTCATCATCAATTTTTTTAGGTGAATTTTAGCCCTATAATCACGAGCTGAAAACAGCACCATTTTGCTCTCGCGCGCCGCGCCTGGACAGTTGACGCGAAACGCCTCATATATAATCACTATACCATACATAACTTAAAATCGTTATAAAATAACAATTAGTAGATGAACTTCAAAAATTCTTTTTAATTTTGAAAGTTTAGTTAAAGACGAATAAAATAAGTGGTCGATCATTCAAAAAGATCGATTATTCACTAAGATACAGCTATTCAAAGAATTGAAAAAAAATAAATAAAACTTTAATATCTTTTGAACTAATACGTTTCATAAGCAGACAAACTGTACAGCTCTGAACATGTAAAAGATCTGCCTTTTCCCAAAATTTCAGTCTTTACTTCCGTAATCGTTCGTCCTAGAAAACTCATTTTTTTCGGTTTTCAGCTTTTTATTCAAAAACTAATTGACTAAATGGCTTGAAATTTTTACAGATTGCTGTATATATTTAACAAAAATTTTTTCAGAGCAGTTGATAATGTAATTTAAGAATTATAATCTTTTTTAAAAAAACACGTTTTTATTAAAAACAAAAAAAGCATAAGAGCTAGAGTAACCTTTTTCTCTGAAATTATAGGTATTTTTATGCTCTTTCAATTGGCCTTTGTTCGCTTCAAATATCTCAATCCTATCAGTAAAAAAAAATAAAATTAAATTTTTCAAAAATCAAAAATTTGCGATAAAACAAAAACAAATAAGCTAAACAAAAGAAGATTCTTTTTGCCGCCATTACAAAAGAAAAGCAAAAAAAATGAGCCGTGAACGATGAAAATCCGTTCAATAGAAGCTGAGATCAGGCGTATGCACACACACACACGCGCGCACGCACGCACGCACACACACACACACACACACAGGCGTCAGCCGTGGCCAAGAAAGTAGTTGGGGAAAATGGCAAGATCAGGATAGGCTAGGTCAACTGCCGAATAAGAGAAGTATGGAGGCCCGTGAAATGCTTTAAGTGCTGGGCATTTGGACACGTTGCAAAAAAGTGTAAGAGTCTAGTCGACCGATCCAA